>VXBW01003033.1:462992-480776 GCA_013400375.1 Thinocorus orbignyianus
AAAAAAAAAAAGAAAAAAAAGAAAATTGATTGTATCAAGAGAGCAGACAGCACCATTTGCTGTTCTCACAGTACTTCCAAGCCTCAAATTTGTAGAAGTAACATCTGATTTTACAAGAACAAGATGCCAAAAAAGTGCTACAAATTTATCATATTGCTAAAATCTGTTTGTCATGATTGCAGTTGAAGTACATATTCCAAAGTCTCATTAGGCAGCTATTTTTTTCACAGTTCATTGCAAAGCCCTGTCAAAAAACAACTACTGCCTAAGCATCCAATTCCCCTTCTCTAAATATTTCTTGTCTGCTCATACAGATATTTCTAAATGCACCTCTGTCATTTGTAACAGGGTAAGAGGCCTAAAAATTACTTAGTGCCATCTTACATCTTCCACTTAGGTACAGAAGATGTTTTAAACCTAAATTGATGTCTTTATTACACCATTTTCTTTCTGCTCTTTGTAGCACTTTCTGATACCATCTCCCAATAACTGCAGCAGGGAGAAAAAAAATAAAACCATGCCAATGTTACAGTTATTTTCTTGGGCTGAAAAATCCCCATGCAAAGTTCAATTTCAATATCTCCACTTAATTTGTCATTTATATTTGCTATATTAATTAAACAACACATAGAAATTCCACATGATGCAGTCTGGTAGGAGCTGATGTCCAGAATGGAATGCCTGGAGCCCAGATAAAGAAGCAGCCTTGCTGGCATGACACATTCATTAATAGCTTGTATGCTGAAGCTAAGATGAAAAAAACCAATAAAACCATGGCCTGACAGCAAAGAAAAGCAGGACAAATTACCAATATTTTCCTTACTGATGCAACCCATTGCCCTGAGCAAGACAGGCAAGGTACCCAGTGCTGCTCTGGTGGGGCCAGCCAGGGTCCTCTGGCAGTTGCTCAGTGCTGGCATGTCTCTCCTGTGCTCTTCCTCCAGCTTATATGCATTTGAATGTGATACCCCGGGAAACATTTCCTTTTCCTTATCTAGAGCAACTTCCCAATAAACTGTGAGGTTCCTAATTCCAATGCACTTGTCATCTTGTATGGGAGCATCCAACCAAATTGGTTTCAGAGCACAATATGTCAGATACAGGGAGTTGTCATCTGACTCAGTTTCATCTTCACCCTGCCTTGTCTATGCAGAGATAACTTGGGGGGAGCTGCAAAAACAGATCAGCCCAGGGTTGTCTCAAGATTGCATTACAATAAGAACCAAAGCCCCAAATGGAGTTTTAAAAGAAAAAAAAAATGCACCATTTTGTCCCTCCCACCACTATTCCCCTGACTTTGAGTGCTAGACTTCACACAATTAGCAAGAGAAACTTAGGAGCCAACACATCACCAGAGGTAAATATTCCAGATAGGGTAATCCTCTCAGGCATAATCTGCATTCCCATCGAATCAGGAAATATAAACCATAAGGTTTGGGGAGAAAAATGAGGAATCTTCCAACAATACAGCTGGTCTGTAGGAGACTCATCCCCCTCTTGTCCAGGACGCTGTAGAGGGTAACTTCCCAAGATTGAGTGACCATACCTGAGAGCCAGAGTAAGTGATTAAGAAACATACATATGCTATATGGCATGCTATTAAAGTTGTGATTGGTGCACTCTTTTAAGATATTAATATCTACCGCACTTGTGGTTTGTGTTGCTACTTTTTGGGATCACTTGTAGGTTATAGTGTATTTGCCATTGTACCCACTGAACCCACAATAGTGGTGTACTGGGTCCATGAATAAAGTCCAAATAAATTTTTAATTTGAAAGTCTCAATGAAGTCCTTTTCCCTTTTTGTCCCACGTATGTCCCACCTTACAGTGTACTGCCAGGATGGGTTTTGTGTAAACGGAATTTGACTTGCTTAAATCAGTCTTACACACATCCTAAAAGATCCAGAATGCAGTCTGATTTTGCTGTCCAGTAAGCATGAGACACCAAGTCAGCTTAATGAGCACATTTCTCACTGATAAACACAGCTAACCCACCTGTTTACTATTCACTGACCTCAAACTGTCCTGCTTAAACCTGTTAGGACCATTTATGCCAACCCTTTCTTGCAAAGGGGATCAAAGACCATGAGTTCACTAGTCGTAGATCAGCAGAATGATGACAAGAAGATAGAAGCACCTGGAATTGCTCTGGGTTATCAAGAGTGATTCTGCAGCTGGGCAGGGAGGGTTTTGCCTGGTACCCACAAAACTCAGTTTTTCCTGAACCCTTCTGTCAGTTTGTGCCACTCTTTCTTTGGGTTGTAAGCTGTTTGGGCCAGGCACAACCTTATTATGTATATAAGGTGTTTAGAGTAGGAGGTTATCTAGAACCTCAAACTACATCCAACAGCCGCGGGATTGCTGCTCTTGCCTCCCTCCCCCAGGCCTTTCATGCCAGCTCCAACAGCTTTAAGAAGGAATGCTGTGTGTCAGGAGAGTTTACCTTTGACTAAGGCGTATTCATCTTTTTAAACTCCTGGATAATTTTTCTAACCAGCATCCTGTATGCTGAATGCTAGGTTGAAGCAATTTTCAATGACTGAATAGGAAATAACTCAAAAATACAGGATTTAAAATAAGAGGGAGACAAAGACCACAAAATGGCCAGAGAGCAGCCATTAGAGAGTCATATGCCTCCAGCATTATTTTTCATGCAAAGTCAGTGATATATTTTAAGGCAACCACAACAGCTACAAAAACTTCAGTCATTCTTCTGCACAGGAGGAAAGAATTACATTAGGGACCAAAATGTACTGAAGCTTCTTAATGTAAAAACATAATTGAGAGATTAGTGCAAGTCCTTGTGAGGTGATGCTGTCCTGAACAGCACAGAAAGAGCAAGTTGAGAGCTGGTATTGTCTATGAACTTGCTGGGAAGTCTATATTACTTGGCTGCAGCCTATGTGTCAGACAACCCACAGTGTCTTGGTCAGAAGGCTGGCAGAAAAGAGGGATCTTCAGCTCCTCAGGCAGAAGGTGCAGAAAGTCAGTTATTTCTTTCTTCAGTCTTTACATAAGTGTCTAAAGAAACTCCTCTCAGTACAGTTTCACAAAGAATCATTTCCAAATTAAGATTTAAAACAGAAAATAAGATTTTACTTTCTTTCAGAAAAATCACACTGAAAGAAGCTGGTGCATATCCCATGTCAGGAAATGGCGGCCTTTGTTGTACTGTTAAAATCATTAATAAAGGGAGAAAAAAATATTTCAGAGACACTATGATCTGTAGGTCCAGCTTAATTAGGATAACACTTTAATTATTCAGTGGTAATACATGCCACCTTTGAAACAAAAATCATCAAACGTGGGTGTTTGCAAGCTCAGTAATGACCCCAAATACATTTCTTTCTGCTTGTATTAAGGCAGCAAGTAGATTTTATGCAGTTGCAACTTTCTCTGCAAGGCTTAAAGCCACCTCAGTTAGGCAGGCTGACTCCCAGAAGCACACCCTGAAGAGAAGAGATGACTCTGCAGAAGAATGTTTCACCCCCACATTAGAAAAGATCACAGAGTCGCAGAACTGTCAAGAGTTGGAAGGGACCTCTAGAGATCATCTAGCCCAACTCCCCTGCTAAAGCAGGATTGCCCAGAGCACATTACTCAGGACTGCATCCAGGTGGGTCTTGAAGGTCTCCAGAGAAGGGGACTCCACAACATCCCAGGGCTCTGTCACCCTCACTGGAAAGAAGGTTTTCCTCATATTCAAATGGAATTTTCTGTGTTCCAGGTCATGCCCATTGCCCCTCGTCCTGTCACTGGGATCCACTGAAAAGAGTCCAGCTCCATCCTCCTTCAACCCACCCTTTAGATACATGTAAGCATTAATAAGGTCTCCCCTCAGCCTTCTCTTCTCCAGGCTGGAGTTGCAGCTCTCTCAGCCTTTCAGTGATGACTCAGACCTGTTCAAGACTCTTTTTTATTCTGCTAATCTTCGTACCAATCAGCAGTGAAGCTAAGAGGGAAAGCATTCACTCTCAACCTCTTTTCTTGGTTCAAATTTTTCCTTTTTCTTCTTATTTTGAAACTTTATTTTTGTACTTTCTCTGAACAAGGTCACCCAGCATATTTTCAGGGCCTTCATCCTCTCTGATCAACTTTCTCAACACTTCAAGGACAGCTTCACCTTTTATGCCATGCCTCTCTTTTGTGATTAGCTTCTCTTCAGGTTGGCAGAACCACCTATCACAGAAGCAACGTCCCCACCAAAACTATTAATCATGGCTCTGCCACAGGCAGGAGCCCACATTAGTCTGTAACCAGATGCAGTCAGAAAAACAAGGTTTCAGCTAAAGGCTGGGCATTGCTCAACTGGGTAATTGCAGTTCTTTCTGGCTTCCAAATTACACAGAGTAAATCAGCGTTGTTTTTAAGAGGCTGTGTCCAGCAGCCTTGTGGGAAGCATGTGATGATGGAATACCTACCTGGGAGTGGCCTTCTACTTTGTGTGGTTCTGGGTGTACCACAACATACATCACCTAGTTCTGCCTTAATCCTTACAAGCTTTATTGCTTCTCCTGCCTGGCATGTGCAGCAGTTTCCCCAGAATTTTCCACCCACTTTCATCTCAGCTGTGAGTCAGTAGGTGCTGGAGCTGTGGATGCTAGAGATTTCTATCACTGGTATGTTTTACCCTCAGCCTAATCCCATGCCTGGGCCCAAGCGTGCCATTGAGCAGAGTCATTACAAAACTGATGCCAGTGAGATCCATTGCCATAAAACGGAGACCCCTGTATAGGAGGTTTGTAATTAAGGAATAAACAGAGGCAATGAGTCATTACATTTGGTGCTGTTAGAGTTTTAGGAAAGCATGTTTCCTATAACTCATGGAAATAACACAACCTTTGACATGACTTTTTTTTTTTTCTTTAATTGTTAGCAGATATCACTGCAGTCCAGGGAAGCAGAATACCACATGGCCACTGTTTTAAGAGAGTTATTTAATTGAGTCCATGCTTTTGATACCATATACTTAGAACCTTCAGAAATGCCAATCAGCTACAAAGTAGCCTTCAAATATCTCAGATGTTTGCCAGTTCAGACCCCAAGCAAGGCTGAGAGTGTATCCCAAACACACAGAAGACACTGGCACAGGCTGCCACAGACAGCACGGCCATTGCCAGCATCCCCACAAACACCAACAGTGTTCACATAAAGACACCAATTGCTCAGCCCCATCCCATCTCTCCAGCTGGTCAGGATTGAAGCCCATTAGTGAGAACACACATGCCTTCGCTCTCCAGGGCCACAGATGCGTCCGTATTCACAGGTCCCTCAGATGTCAGCACAGCTCCTGACTCCACCTAATGTCCATGCCTGAACCTGGCCTACCCTTGCCCCACGTGCAAGGGGCAAGTGTAGGCCCTTCCTACCCACTGGTTTGCCCAGCTCGATGCTCACTAGGCAAAACAGACGCACGCAGTCATCTCACAGTCATCCCACACTCACAGATCCCTCAGATGTGAGCACAGGCTCTCAGTTTACCTAACGTCCATGCCCAGATCCCAGGACCCTTACCTGGCCACCAACTCAGACCTCAAGTCATTCAGGAGGCAGATGTCTTCCTGCCAACTGGCTAGTCCAGTTCAAAGTTTGCTGACAAACATATGTACGTATGCACATGGGATTAAATTCACCAGGAAAATGTCAACACACTCTTTCTTTTTTTCCATTTGCTGACATTTAGCCCTCTTGCATACAAGTCAGTCTCTCCTGTTGCTGACAGCTAGACCACCATGCACTGGAGCCCACAGACCCTTCTTCCAGCTGATGGCACTTAGACCTTGCAGCACTCACACACAGCAGAAACAGACTACAAAGAGAAAGAAAGGTTCAGGAAAGATTTAATAAGAAGATAGAATAGATGTGGTGACCAAACACAGGATCAGTCCAGCCAGTTCCTTCTCTCCATTGCCTCATGCTTGTTCCTCACCCATCCGCCCTGATCCTTCCCCTTCCCCCAAACCTCCTATGCAAAATTTTACATAATTCACAAACCCCTTCCGATATCCCATAATAAGCTTCACACAGGCCAACAAGCCCCCTCAAATATCCAACAATACCCACAATAATAAGGTTTTCCTTCTTTATCAGTGACAAAGCTGAGGCTGATATCTTCAAGGCTCTGCCTGAGTAGTTCCTTTACTGGCCCATTGAGTTTTAGTCTTCACTGTTGTCTCATGAGTTTTAATCTCCACTGTTGAGGTTCAGTAAGGCCAAATGCATTTTGGTCACAACAACCCCATGCAGTGCTACAGGCTTGGGGAAGAGTGGCTGGAAAGGTGCCAAGCAGAAAAGGATCTGGGCATGTTGGTGGACAGCTGGCTTAACATGAGCCAGCAGTGTGCCTAGGTGGCCAAGGCAGCCAACAACATCCTGGCCTATGTCAGGAATAGCGTAGCTAGCGGGAGTAGGGAAGTGATGGTGCCTCTGTACTAAGCGCTGGTGAAGCCTCACATCGAGTACTGTGGTCAGCTCTGGGTCCCTCACTACAAGAAGGACATTGAAGTGCTGGAGTGTGTCCAGAGGAGAGCCACCAAGCTCATGAGGGGTCTGGAGTACAAGTCATATGAGGAGAGGTTGAAGGAACTGGACAAGTTTTGCTTAGAAAAGAGGAGGCTGAGGGAAGACCTCATTGCCCTCTACAACTACCTGAAAGGAGGTTGTAGAGGGGTGGGTGTTGGCCTCTTCTGCCAAGCGAATATGACAGACCAGAGGAAATGGTCTGAAGTTGCATTAGGAGAGGTTTAGACTGGATATTAGGAAGAATTACCTTACTGAAAGAACAGTCAGGCACTGAAATGGCCTGCCCAGGGAGGTGGTTGAGTTGCCATCCCTGGAGGCATTTAAGAAACGTGTAGATGTGGCACTTCAGGGCGTGCCCTAGTGGTCAAGATTGTAGGGAGTGGGTTGTGGTTTTGTGTATGGTTGGACTTGGTGATCTCAGAGGTCTTTTCCAACCATAACAATTCTGTAATCTACTTCTGTCTCCATTACTAGCTCACCATTAATGATTATGAGTCCTTGTGTTTAATCTATCTCTTTCCATGATTTGGAGTGATCTGGAGTGTGAGGTCTTTTCCATACTGAAAAGTCCTTAACCAGATAATTTAATGAACCAGGTGCTCTTTTCTTCCACTTACCTCTGTGTGCTAGAAATACTTTTCCCTCGCTGCTGACTGTAGACAAAGCCTGAAAAGCTCTTTAACTTAGACAAGATAAAACCAGGTAGCTTGCTACAGCCCAAATAAGGTTAAGGAAATCTCATCTGCCCTGTGACCTGAATGATGTCACGGGGTAGTGTTTCATAAGTCCATCACCTGAAGACACTAAAAAGCCTACAGTAAGTTTCACAAGAGCTTTACTGTTAGCTTTAAGTTCTATCCAAATGAAGATCCATCAAAGATAAGAACTGCAGGATACCACAGTACTGGATAATATCTATCCCATCCTTCTGCTACCATTTTCTAAAGAGCATACCTATAATTAACTCAGTTTAGCCTTAATCTCATGGATCATTGCATTTAGCCTAATGAGCAGTCTTCACTGCTGGTACTGCCTTGGGTTCCAACACCTGTCTCTGTCTTACCAAAGGAGGCACCATAGATTCTAAGCATAAAGCTTTCAGTTTAGGCAGCTGAAAGATGTTTTGTAAATGCCAATATTTCTCATGCTCAAATTTGAAATAATTGAACACACACAAAAATCATGTTGAACAGAAGTACCCATAATGCCATAATGACAGCTGTAGCGTAAGAGGAAAAGCAATCTTTTCATACCTTAATCTCCCCATCTGTAAATAACAGGCTAACAGTTCTTCCTTTCCCACAGGTGATGATATATTTGGGACAGAAACTGCTCTTGTTCGTATATTCACAATGTTTCTTGCCTGGTCCTGTTGGAGACACAAGTAGTAATAAAATCAAAAGACAGTCAAGATTCATGTAACAACTGTATAATCTTCTTAAACTTAGGGAAATATCCAGGCTACTTCTTGTTCGAGGACTTTGGAAGGCTGTGCAGTCTGGAGCCAGGGGCTCTCCTCAGTCCTTTGAACAACGGTTAAAAAGAAGAGTGAGTTTTTGATAAATGTAGGCCACAATCAAACTCCTGACTTTTACAGCTGTATGTTATTTTTTAGAAATCTTCTGTTTCCTGCTGTATTTTTACATAGTGTTGAACTACTGCAGTTCACTAAAAGCATCTTCTGGAAGTGTTTATTTTTGTTTGGGTTCTTACAGTGCATCCAGAAATACGATCCATAAGGGACACTAGATCCTCCAAAGATACATATCTTATCTGAAATAATGAGTCCACTGTCAGAAAGAGTCCAGAGCTGCAGGCAAACAACTCCTCTTGGTTATGCTCAGCAGGAGTATGTAGCCTCGAGCTCCCCTACAACTGGGATTCCTGTTAATATCTGAAAACTCATTGCTACCCACAATGTGGGGTGTGAAGCGAGAGATTTCACCTGAACAGTAGCCTCTACCAAAGAAAGGAGCAAAAGTCCATCTGAAGTCATTAAATAAAACAGTTTGTAAAAGTCAGTGGGAATTAGAGGCAGGAAGACTTAGACAAGAGAAGCAGAGTTGTTTGCCCAGCATGCAGATGCCAATAACACACACAGAGTAGAGTTATTATTTATTTAAATAATTTCTGCAGAGGTGGGTGCTTGGTGGTAATCCACAAAACTACCACATCAGCCTAAACACTCAGGAATATTTATACAGTTCAAAACACAAAAATATACATCCTTAACTATAATTATTGGTTAGTACCTTACCCTAACAATATGTATTGGTTAGTTCAGCCTCTCACTTTCATTCAGATTCCAAGGTCTTTTTACTGGTGTGCCCATGCTCCAGTACCATGGGGGTGATAGCTCAGTTCAGTCTCTAATTGAGTTGGTGGTCACAATCTCCCACTGCCACCTTTATCTGTCCCTCAATTACTGCAAAACTTTGTTGACTTTATTCCTTATCCAGCAGCTGTCTGGTTTTCAGCTGGTTTCAGCTCCTCCTGTGGAGGGATATTCCCTTGTTATCAGCCTTCTGTTCTTCTTCAAGGGTGTATTCATTAGCAGGGCATTTATTGTTTCTACCAAGTGTACACCCAGTTCCACAGGGCCTTGTAACCTTTTTACAGCTCTTTGTTCTTACTTAGTGAGAGATTCTACCTTCTAAAGTATATTTCACCTTTTTAAAATTACATTCTTCCTTCTTAAAGTACATCAAGGCTACTGGTGTAAACTGGGGAATACACAGCACCATTTGTGAAAAAAAAACCACATGAGTATCGGAGCTCAGCAGAACACAGCTCACTTGTTAAAATTTGACTAATTGTGTGGGAGGTCACAAAAAAACGTAAGCTGCTTTTCCCATGTTCTTTCAATTAAGGGCAGGAGGGAAAGGACAAGAAGCAGTGACTTCTTCTGTCCAAACTACATCCTTTGATCTTTTCTATCACCTCTGATATGTGATCACTTTGTTTTTTATGTGAAACCACACACCAATAGCATCACATGTTGTTACACATGGTTCATTATCCTATCATGAGCAAAACAGTCTTTTGAAGTCCTTTGTCTTGATTGAGGATTTCAACATGAGTTAAAAATAATTTACTTTCTGCCAAAATTACCTCCTTACTGGTTTTTACATTTTCAGGGTTGTGCTAAGGCTTTACAAATCAGATATCCTAAACCTAATAACCATGTCAAGTTTACTGACCTTGTAGGAATCATCTGGATCCTAGTGCTACATGAGACAAAAGACAGAGAGATGCATTGGATAGTGGAAAGAAGTAACTTTTTCAGGAGTTTATTATCCTCATAGGTTGTGTATGGAAGTATCACTAACAAGTTATAGAATCATTACATTTCCAAATGTATCATATCTATTGTTTTCTCTGTAGGCCATCTAAAGAAAAAAATAGACTCAAGGAAGTTTAATGTTTTTGTTTCTCTCTTAGTTTTGTTTATCACCCTTAGGTATTTACTTTCTTTCTTTCCAGTTCTAAGGTATGGGTTAGAAGAGTGTAGGTCCCTGGGTTCTCTTTAACCTGTGTTTTGAAACATTTTTATTATGCAAGACCTTTGGGATATTGTCCAATGCCTTTGACTTCTGAAATATAACCACTAGTTTATGTGAAAACTTAACCTCATTTTTTAGGGGCTGGTCTCTTTTAAGATCCAGTGCCTTCAGCGCTCTTGGTTCGTGCCACAGTTCCCACTCCTCATTAGAACACTGAACTATATTAACATGCATTAAACTTTCAATACTTGAAACATGTTTAATAAAACACAATTTGGCTAACATCTTAAGACAAGGAAATTCAATACTATTCTGATGGCTGTGGCAAGACTCATAGTAAAAAAGTTCTATTCTGTCGGATATAACTCCCATCTGGGAGGGGAAAAAACATGAAAATAGTTTTTTTTGCATAGAAATATAGGCTATAATCCAACCTGTCTGGATCTGAGTTTCTACAATGCTGTTTCACCTGCATACATGAGGCAGGTGCCTGAACTCCCATTGCAGTCCTTAATGAACCAGTTCACACCAAGCCATGTTTTCTGGTTCATGCCAAGAACAGCACACACACTCAGTGAGTTGAATCACACTTTCCATTCCAATGACTGTAACAGGAGTTTAGCCACCTTCCCTATACTGGTGCTAAATCACCCCCCTAAATTTAAGGTGAGATACCTTCTACTACTTATCTCATCATTGTGTAGGGAAAAGCCTGCACTTTCTACTGCCTTCCCTAGTGAAACTGCAGAATTCATATCCAAGCAAATTCTGAAGGTTATAGAATAAAAAAAGGCTGCATGTTACTTGCCAGCGAGGGTAGCACTGCCTTAGGTGTCTTCCTAGAGCTAAACTGCTCAATGTGAAAACTGGACTCAAGGGAGATACAAGGGGTCCTGGCTGAAATGCATCTGCAGTCCATAATTGCATATCAGGTTCTTTTCCAGAGGATGCTTACAGGCGTTTGAAAGAAGTTTCTTTCCATATATGGACAGCACACCTACCAAGTTTCAGCCAGTTCTGTGATTTAATTGGGAACAAACATTGAGATATTCAGATTTTTCCTACCTCTCATTGATGCCTGCCTTGGAAAGAATATGTAAATTGTTTCACTACTGATACAATTTTTCCTCTCAGAGGGTTTGTCCCAACAGAAGGAAGATGTTTGAAGATGCAGACACAGAATAGCAACTCTTTTTTTTTTTTTTTAATTCCTAAGGGCCATTTTCCTGAGATACTACAAAGCTTGTCAAAGGTGACAAGAAAGTACTGTAGGACTCCTGTCTGCTTATAGTAGCTATTAAGCATAAATTAACTGTCACAGATGAGATTTTCAGGCTTTTTTTCAGCAGTACAGAAGGGAAGAGATAAACTTAACTAAAAATGTAATTTTTTGAATATATGCTTTTGTGAACAGATGAGGATTACTTGCTTACAGGGAGAGGGCACACAGGTGAATTTCAGGTTCTGAGCATTTTACTTCTTGCAGTGATGTGTTTTATCTGCTTCAGGGAATTTGGGACTGAAAAACGGAGCCTCATGGACACAAGAGGGTACAAAATTACCCAGCACAAAGAGCACTTGAAAACAACCTCTGTGCTGCACAAATCACCAAGAGGAAAGCAAAAATTATGCTCTTATTCTTGGGCAGTAAAGCTCCATCTGAAAGAACTTTGTCACAGATTAATGTTATTTGGAATGCATAATGACAGAAAACCCAAAGTAGAAATACCGCAGGCTTTTCTCAGAGGGAAAGGTAACTTTTTTTTAAGGAAGTGTGAAGATTCTCGTGGAGAGAATGTAATAAAGGTTTTTCTTTTGAAAGTTTGCTTAATTTTTTATTTTTTTTTAAATGGCAAATGGAACGCAGCTATGGGCCACAGGTCTAAGCAATTTTATACATGCTCAAACATTATATCAAACTTGAACGTCCTTGTAAATATTTATTAGTCCCCAGTAACAGTATTTTCACATCTCCCCCAAATTCTCCAATCCATCCAGATAGTTTCTTGCTGATTTTTCAGAGATTGGCATGCAGCAAGGTATCAAATATTTTGTTCTACCTCTTCTTTCCTAATTTCTGAAGACTATTTTCTCCTGTGAAAACTTGTGTTTAGGGTCTGGCCAAAATTAATCTTTTTTACAAAGTTAGAATCCAAAATTACTTCATCTATTTTTTGCACCATCAGTTATTTGCTGCTGTTCTTAACTCAGCAATTATGCTGTGGTTTTACTGCCTTCCTCTTAGCATAGGTGTAGAAGCTTCTCTCCACGTCTTTTATGACCCTACAAGCCAGTACATCCACTTCATATCTTAGTCCTTCTGATTTTATCCCTACATATTCCTATTACATCCTTACCTAGACCTCTAATAATTTTCTTTTTTATAATCTAGAAATGGATTATCATCCCTCCCATTAACTGCTGCCTGTGCTGACCACATCTGAACAGGAGGGACTGCATGGTGTCAGGTGGAAACCCATACATGCTCTAATCTTTCTGTGGGCCATTCCTAATTAGCAGAATGGGAGTGAATAGTATGAGTTTTCCTCTGCTCTGACCTGGGGTATTTTTTTGGCTAGAACAAGAACTCTTTATGATATGGGTGGCTGAGCTATGTGACCAGGCAAGAAACAGCCAGAGCACAAGAGGTGATTTGGTCTGCAGCGTGCTGATAGAAATACACTATTCATAAATTCTAAATGATAATGTATTTGTTGAGAAACAGTTTCAAAATGTCAATGCTAATATTATTCCCTTCCCATTATAATGAGTACAAAAATATATGAGAGACCTATGACAGTATTTTTCTGTTAGTATTTCTCAGTCTTCACTACAGGCTGCAGATACCCAACTTTTCTAAGAAACCAAATATTCCGAAGTTCAAACATATGAATATTTTCTAACTTCCAGCTTCAAGACCAGCTTGTCCAATTCCAAAAGATCCTTTTCCATCTCCAAATTCTGTCTATGCATCTTTGTGTTCCCCATTTTAAATAATAACCCATCAGGACAATATCCTTCATAAGGATCAACTCCCTCTATATGACTACTTGTTGCATAGAGAGAAATACGGTCCACTTCCCATCAATACAAGCAATAAGCTGAGAGTAGATATTCAAATATAGTGAGACCCCCATGCTGCACTCCAACATGTCAGTAAGAAGGATTTTACCCAGAAATGTGACTGCTCATTACCTTGACCAAAAAAAGAGATCTCTCCAGCTTCAAAAGGCTGGAGAGAGAATGAATCTGACTAGTAACTACCAGTGGAGACTGTGAAACAGTGGGACAGTCAGACTCATGTGTCAAAATGAAATAAAACTCTGAATTAATTAATTTCTTTAATCAAAGAATTGAAAGGAATCGAAATTTTCTTCCAGGCATGCTGTCAAACTGACAAAGTGACTCAGCAAGCAAAATAATTGGTCTGTAACGTGATTATATTTGTGGAATCAGGTTGGGGTTTAGACATGCTGTTTAAGACTAAACTGAAATAACAAATTTAACACAAAGTTGTCAGGCCTGCAGTTTTAAAAGGTCCTGCTGTCTGTCATTAAATAAGTGGGAACTCAGTGCAAAAAATAATTGGCTGCTGTGTCACCACACTAGGGCTTCGCTAGTAAATATCCATAATAAGCTGATCCAGATGTGGAAAACGAGAAGGTAAGAGTGACCACGTTTAGGTTATTCCCCAAAACCTGTCCTCCTGCATAAGGCTTTTCCTTCAGTAGAGGGGGACGATCAGTAACCAGACACTCCATCTCAGATAAACAGACCCTGTTCCCAAGACACAGGTCTCCAAGGACTCTTCAGGATCAGGCAGAACTCTGGCGGTGTGCTCTCCCTCTTTTTCCCCCTCCCTCTGCCCCGGCTTCTACTCAGGCCTTGGCCATAGCAACATTGGTTGTGATAAGCTGCACCTGGACTTTGGGGGATGGCTGGTAACATAGCCAAAACACTGTGGGGAGTGGGGACCTAGATACTTTGTTCACATGAAAATATGACTATAGTTCAATTATATTACTGTATAAATAGTGGACATCCCAAGAGCCCTTTGAGCTCTTTGGCATGGCAGTGGCTGCACACCAGGATCTCCCCTTTTGTGAGGACGCTCGCTTAAGGTTCTACTCCTTGAAGTTGAGAGATTCCTTACCGCAATAGATTCTCGGTAAGTGACTAATAGCATGCTAAAACTTTGAAGGCTTCACATCTCTGATTCCTTAAAAATTAATATTAATGTTTAAATCACAGCAGTTCACAGAAACCAAGTACGATAAACAGGCTCAAAGACAGGTGAGAGAAGAGAGCATCCTCACTGCACACCAGGCACAGTTCCTGTGAATGCTGCACAACTCTTCTGTGAATCAAGAGCGAGAAAACAGTGGAGTCCTCACAATCCGCTTGCTTGTCCTCTCTTCCTGTCATTAAAAGACAATCCAGGCTTTCTAGCACTGGTGATTTGTTAGGCAGGGACTCATTAACCTTTTTAAAGTTAATTATATTAATATGCCAGAATCATATTACCATGCTCATCTACCTGTATTCCTGTTTGATTTGTATAAGAATGTACCAAGGAAGACAACTGTACCGTTTAACTGCAAGACTGAACTTGTTCTTCATTAGTGGAGAGGAAGACAACAAAATTATCAGAGACAGCAGTTCCCACCAAGATTTGATTTGGAAGCTTTGCACAGAGGCTAAAAATAAAAAACTGTGCAGTCATAAATCATTTAAAACAGTGTTTGTGGACAAGGAGCACTTCCAGGAGGATGTGGTGAACTGCAGTGAATGGGATCTCAGGCCTGCACAAGAACAGGTCCAGCACAGGGCCACCAAGATGATTAGAGGGATGGAGCACCTCTCCTATGAGGACAGGCTGAGAGAGCTGGGACTGTTCAGCCTGGAGAAGGCTCCAGGGAGACCTGATAGCAGCCTTCCAGTACCTGAAGGGAGCCTACAGGAGAGCTGGGGAGGGACTCTTTGTCAGGAAGTCTAGTGACAGGATGAGGGGTAATGGTTTTAAATTGGAAGAGGGGAGATTTAGATTAGATATTAGGAAGAACTTCTTTACTGCGAGGGTAGTGAGGCACTGGAACAGGTTGCCCAGGGAAGTTGATGCCCCATCCCTGGAAGTGTTCAAGGCCAGGTTGGATGGGGCTTTGAGCAACCTGCTCTAGGGAGAGGTGTCCCTGCCCATGGCAGGGGGGTTGGAACTTGATGATCTTTAAGGTCCCTTCCAACTCTAACCATTCTATGATTCTATGATTCTAAGAAGCTGGGATCTGAGAAGACCTTCTGGACGTTCTGAGCAACCCAAAGCCCAGGTGCCGGGTTGGGGCAGGGGATGCACTGAGGCCTTGGGAGCAAATTCACATGGCCCAAAGGCACTGCAGTTTCACAGCTGTCAGAGCTGTGCTGGTCAAAGCCTTCAGACATACGAAGTTAATGTTTGTAAAGAGCTGTGAAAATGAAAATCCTGGGGATTAAGATTTTCTTGGATAACATCACTTTTTTTTTTCAGTTTTAAACAAAGTCTTAGAACATTTAATTTTCTGTAGGAAATATAAAATGTGATTTATCCACACAGTCTAACAGATAGCTATATACAGAGACAAGAACTACTCACACAGATGTGAGGTGAAGTCCATATCATCTGTTTCTGATCTGACACCGGTCAAAATATTTTTGCTCTAAAGAGAAAATAATTCAAAAGCTTCCTGCAAAAGACTGCACTTCAGGAAAAGTGGAGAGCTGGTTCGCATAAGTTTCTTGAGAAGCACGTGCTATTTGTAAAAAGAGATAATAAATTTTCTGTCCACTCTCTGCCTTCAAAATCATATTAAGTTGTTTGGAGGTTTTAAAATGCCCAATGTACATTGTAATTACAGATACCATTTTCCCCAGAGTTCTCAGGTACAGCCAGAAGTACATACTTTTAAATCCAACCAATCTGTCTGGAAATCACTGGCACATACTTATGGGACATAATTTCAACCAAGTCTCTCAAAACTTCTGCTGGGTGGTGGTCCTCTCACTGTCTGCCTATAGCAAGGGGCAAAGGAAAGAGGTAATTTGCCTCGAGATCAGTATGGGCCAGACTAGGACCCACCTCAAGCTTTCTAGATCTGCTTTACATGTGCGGTTGCTCTCCACCCACTCAAAATGCAGTTGCCTAAAAATACTAAATATTGGGATACCACATGCATTTTCAACACATAGTAAGTACAGAGAGAGAACTGCTGAGATCAGCCACAAAGCTTAATTCAGTAAGTTGTTTCAATAGAGCTGAGCCATTTAACCGAAATACATTGATTTTGACCAAGTTTCCTTTGCCGGCAGACCAAGGCTCTGATCACTTCTGATTTTTGAGAAGAAAATCCAAACAACAACAAAACCCTCTCAGATTTCTGATTGTGATAATCACTGTTCAACATAGAGATACCTTGCAGTATTTGAAAGATTCCTTGCATCCATGTAGAACAAATATTATACAGGGTTAGCCACACTGGTGGCTAAAACTCCATCAAGTGCTTCTCTTGGCTAAGAGAGTCAGACAATTGCCACATTTAGATTGCTTTTACATAATAAAATGTGTAATAGTAGGCATTGGTCCCTAACCAATAGAGTCAGAAGAGCCTAATGAAAGACTCGATTAACCCATCAGATCACCTACAGTACCACAAGAGGAATCACTCTCTAAAGCTCCATTAATTTTCTTGATACAGCCAGCACTGACTATTTTGTGAACTTAGACACGCAGCTCACAGGTGGATACATTAAAGTGTTTTATCATTGTGCTGAATCCCATCTGCAGTGTGTAAAAAGGATTCGTTCCCATTGCGAGAGCATTCACAAAAAGCAATAGATGGAAAGAAAAGAAACGTTGCTTTGCAGCAAAGGGGCACTCTCTTAAGTCTGAGACAGAGAATTAAGTGCATCCTAAGCCTGTTTAAATGGGGTGAGAGGGAGAAATAACAGCTCAGGAATTAGACATTTGCCACCTTACCTTCTGACCCTATACAGTTATCAGTTGGTCAAACTATGCACAAATCTGAGTAGAAACTGATGTTCTCTCTTCTAGGGTCCTGCAAAAAATGCATGTGTCTGTATTGGGTTTGGCTGGAATGGAGTTAATTTTCTTCACAGCAACTTGTATGGTGCTGCCTTTTAGATCTAAGACCAAATCAATACTGATAACACACTAATGTTTCAGCTATTGCTGAGCAGTGTTTACACAGCACCAAGGTCTTCTCTGTTTCTCCTTTTGCCTTCTCTGTTTCTCCTTCTGCCCCCCCAGTTAATAGACTGGGGGTAACCAAGAGGTTAGGAGGGGATACAGCCAGGCAGATAACCCGAATGGGAATGGGATTACAGGAATGTCTGATTTTCAGCCCATTTTTTCCCCATGGAAGCACAGAATATAATCCTGGAGTTCATTTCCACTTCCTCTTTCCCAGACAATGTCAGTTCCTGACTCTTCTAAAGCCACCCTTCCTATTGCTTTTCCTACTTGTGACACCCACACCCATAGCAAGAATAATGGTATCAGAAGTTGAAGTAAGTCTGTCAGCAACAATAAAAGCAGTAGCAGGGAAACAGTTTAGCCAGTCTACACAAATATTGCAGGGTGTGTATGGATGTGGCGTTGACTTCTAGTTGCTGCAATACAGTGTAGTTGCTTAATTTTGTAGATGACCTAGGGGGCTGTAGAAAAAAACACAACCAAAAACAAACAACAAAAAAACCAAAAACCTCCAA
>VXBW01003033.1:480829-492801 GCA_013400375.1 Thinocorus orbignyianus
AGAAACGGGTGCAGTGGCGCGGATGGAGGGGGCGGGGAAGAGGTCTTTAAAAAGGAAACAAAGCCAACAAGGATAACAGCAAGAAATTACAGTTGGGTAAAAAATATCCAGTTGTGACAGCAAATTATTCAAACTATTGACTTGGGAGCAGGAGAGGATCTCAAGTTGCAGCTTTACCATCTCCTACTCCTGTGAAAAAGCTAAACACTCCATCGTGTGTGTGTGTGTGTCGAAGGGTGGTGTATAGTAGGATACGCCACCAAGGATGGCAGCAATCCTTCCACGTCAGACACACTGACAGCACATCGCTGAGATTTCATACTCGCTTCGGAGACTTCCATCACATCACATCTTTATGAACCAGAGAGACTCCAGAGCACAAAAGAATAATTTTAAAAACAAAACAAAAACAAACAAACAAACAAAAAAAAACCCACAAACAAAAAAAAACAGCCTATAAGAAATAGTGAAAGAAAATGCACAGTTTAAACCAAGGACTAGGATTTGGAAAAAAATAACTTAACCACAGTCTTCAAGCATGTAAAAGGAAGCTCCAAAGACTGAAATAAAGTTTCACACATTCGTAACAGACTTGAATCATGGACAATTCAGATTAAAGAGCAGGAAGACAAACATTTCATGATGAAAAGAGTGAATACTGGAATAAATTGTCCAGGAAGGTTGGGGATTTTCCCTACTCAGAGATCTATATAGAGAAAACAGATCTAGGAATGCCACAAATGTACCGGATATTGTCTTGGGATCAACTAGATAAAATTATCTCATCTTTCTCTCGTTCTATGGATGTCATAAACAGTTTATACAAGGCTTAAGGTTTACTCAATACATTTCATAAATCCAGTGCTAGCGGATTAAGTACATGAACAAGTAAAGTTGTAATTTCTTTCATGTACTTAAGACTGCCTCCTCCGCATGATATGGGACATGTTCTGACATTCTTAAGGATGTAAAGCCCAGTGTAACTCTGGTGAAATCATATTCAATCTCAGAGGTTATTCTCTCAATGTAACCAGTGCAGACCCTAACACACATAGTCACATGGAGAACCAGCATGACACTAACACAACTGTAGTTGGCACTCCAGTTTTTGTACCTTTTTTACTATGTAACAGTAGCCAGCCCTTCCTGTCAACCGTGGGAGTGGGTGATTCAGGCAAAGCCCCAGTGTTTTAGTACAGGCTGGTCAATCTTGGCAGCTGACTGGCTGAACTGGCCAGTCCTGGCAAACACTTGCTAACTCTCTGCAAGTATTGCTGAGACGATCTACCTAATGAAAGAGCAGCTCGGATAAGAAAATAAGAACCTAATTCCTGCAACAGCAGTCAGGAGAGAAGAGAAAGGACTGAAAGAACACAAGGTCACCACCTCTGATTGAACTTGCCCATGTAAAGCCTAAACTAAGAGCCTACATACTCATTCCAGTTGGAGATGCCATCATCCACAAAGCCACTACTACTGTCAGCTGTCTTCCACCTCTGTTGTCAAAACTGGGACAGCTTCACAGGCAAGAAAGCTCTTGGACTGACTGAACTGGGGTCACACATTCAAACAGTTGTTCAGCCTTAAAAGGGAGAACACTGGAAGAGCTGGAAGAGCTATAGTGCTTTCCAAGAACTACAAAGTATGCATCTGGGGCTGCCCATCATGGAGACATGAGAGATCAGTTGGCACCCACAAATGAAGCCTTGTAAACCTGTGACAACAGCACTGGCGAAGGCTGTACAGTGGTAACTCAGCATTTATGCCACATTCAACACATATCAGCTCTGTTAGCTGTTCATATCTCGTGTGCAAAGCCATTTTCACATAAAATATTAGAATTAAATAAGATTTTAAAATCAAAAAGGAAAGAGTTGGGAAAGACTTTGAAAAATCGTCTCATCTTGTCTAAAGATCAGACAAACTGTACCTTTCCACCATTCCAGATCAATGAGTGACATGGGGTTGTGCATCAATAATCAGAAATCACAAACCAGAAAATACGGAATAAAAATATCACCCTCAAAGACACTGGCCCATGAAAAATGCCTCCAACTTAGCTTTACAAAAGCCAAAAACTGAAAAAGAATGAGCTGATGAATTTTCAAGTCTAAGGAAGATCTTAAAGCAAGCTCATGAGAGCCATTTCAGGCCACCAGCTGTCCTCAGACCACACATACAAAGGGACATGCAGCTCACGCACCATGGAACAAACTTCTTACACCAACCTCCACATGAAGAGCTCAGACAGTGCTGTCTCTAATGCAACCCATGCTCATTTAATGTAGCATGATGTGCCTCTGGGCTCTCTGCCCACATTGTGCAGGTCACACCTGGGAGGCATGGTACCGGGGAGGGTAAAGATGCCCTGCAATTATGCAGTCCTTTTAAAACATAGTTCTAGTACTTCATAGATGCTTTATCGTAAGTCTCATAAACAGAGACAACTGGGCAGTTGTGCAAGAATCATCGCTGAGCAAGATACAAAGTTTACAACTACAAATTCAGGAACTTCTACAATATTAGATACCTCTTTTCCAAAGATTTCCCTGGGACAGTCCTAGGATTTTATTATTAGCTTTGAAATCTAGGCCTAAGGAAAGCTTAAGTCTTCTTTTAGACCCAACTTCCAGTGGTTCTTAACTTGGGGGTAAAATTTACGCCAACTTCCCTGTAAAGGGTGCAGCAGCATGGCTTTCTTGAAGGAAGCATGTTACCCTTCCTTCTCACTTTAACCACATAAGTAAATACAATATCATGAAAAACAATGTTAGCACACAGCTATATCAATATGCACACACATATCACCATGTTAGCAAGCTTGGATCTCTAAAGTCTGTTCCTTCATGCTGGATAAGGCTGCCTTGATTTGTACAGGCTAAAAATGGCACTTTTAGCTAGGATATAAAGGGCCTTGTTTCCAAAACAGCTACACTTACAGTAAGAGCAGAGCAGTCAGTGTCTCCACATCTTTTCACCCAGCAGTCCAGCTGGCATTAGAGAAAATATGCTTTAATGATAAAAATACAGATGTAGAAGGCAGGAAATGCTAAAGAAATGTCAACCAAAGACAGAAGCCTTAAGGGACCCATCAAAATGTTTCTTCTTTCATAGATTTTAAAAGATTTGTGATCTCTTGCCATGAGAGTTACTATTTATTTTAACGTTTCACTTTCCAATCAAAACTTGGATGAAATTTAAAGTAAATAAGTTGAACTCAATATGTAAAATCCCACTAAATCACATTTGATTGTGACTCTGGAATAACACCAAAGGAAAATGCAAAAAGGGAAGGGAAAAGCAAGTGGAACATGGACATACACAAGAACTATCTATCTGGAAGAACATCAGTAACTAGCAGAAAGTTTTCTATGATTCTTGCTTCCCATTTTAGTTGGTTTTACCTCAGCTTACATCAACAGATGACATCAGGCAATCACCTGGACATCAACCAACCCCTGGTTATGGATAAGGATGATGATACCATCCCAGCTTTCACACTTCATTGGGTAGCTAACGGTGTGGTACAAACCCGTGGTGCTTTCCTTCAGTTTGAGCAAAAATAACCACCTCAAAATGCGGGTCCTTAATATGAAGACAACTGCCTCGTGTATCAGGCTGCTGCAGGGAATGACTGTGGGAAATACCAGGTTGAACAGCACAGCCTGAGAAAAGGCAAAGAAGAAAGTGAACATCTCACAGGAGCCCATTTAGCTCATTTTCCCCAAGACAGACCCAGGCTGGGAAACTTCAAGGCATCAAGGCCTGAGGCAGATAATCTGCTTCCCTGTATCATGCATCCTTGTTCTCTGAAGAGAACTTGGTGGCAAATGTGACTGAAAATGAAGCTCCAGAGTCTGAATTCTTGTTTAAACCTCACCCTAGGCTCGATCAAGCAGCAGCAATGATGTGGCGGTGCAGCACACCTTCCCTGAAAGACCCAGAATGCAGGTGAGAGGACAGAATTCCTTCAGCAGAGCACAGAAATACAACGGCAGGGATTACTCTGCATTGGAAAAAGCTGACGTGATAACAGGGAAACACTGCATTTTATGCCACGTGCTGAGCAGAACAGCAGCAGGTTATCATGCAAAAGGAGAATCTTCCTGTCTGACAGGGCAGGACGTGGCTACCTCCCAACACCAGTTAGATCACACACTGTTCTGTTGAAGAGAGAAGTCCCTTTTTCTCCCCAGTTACACCAAAGAGTGCACATTTCACACAGCAATGTAAGAAATACAGCTTGATCCCTGTTATCCCTAGACACATGGATTTACATTTTCCACCTCTTAGTGCTGAAATCATTCAGGTATTGGGTATTCTTCCAGAGAAAGGAGATCTACTTAAAATATTTTAATATTTATAGGAGTCAGGACTGAACTCAAAGCATACCATGCCTTCCACATAAGCGTCCTAACAAGCCAGGCTCACTCTCATGGCATCATGAATATTTAGAGACACTTATGAAAAGGAACAGTTTAACCTGAAGATATGCATGTCTGGTCCATGACCAATTACAAGAAGATACTATTCTCAGTGTACGTGGTAAGCACAGTCTCCCATTCTGAAAACTTCTAATTGGGTAAAACACATTTTCCCGTATCACTAGCTTAAAATTATTACCCTTACTCCATATTTCAGAGTAATTTCTGATCCAAAGAATACCAGTAGTTTTGATGAAACCAGAAAAATAAAATATGTGCAGACCATGAGTCAGAGAGGAAGACTTCCAGGTACAAGTTAGATACCTTCGCTGATGATACCAAACTGGGACTGCTGGCAGACACTCCAGAGGGCTGTGCCACCATCCAGCGTGACCTGGACAGGCTGGAGAGCTGGGCAGAGAAGAACCTAATGAGGTTCAACAAGAGCAAGTGTAGGGTCCTGCACCTGGAGAGGAAGAATTCCAGGCACCAATATAGGTTAGGGGCAGACCTGCTGGAAAGCCCTTCGGAGGGGAAGGACCTGGGGGTCCTGGTAGACAGTAAACTCTCCATGAGCCAGCAATGTGCCCTTGTGGCCAAGAGGACCAATGGAATCCTGGGCTGCACAGGGAAAAGTGTGGTCGGTAGGTCGAGGGAGGTCATTCTCCCCGTCTACTCTGCACTGGTGAGGCCACAACTGGAACACTGCATCCAGTTCTGGGCTCCCCAGTTCAAGAGAGACAGGNCTGCTTTAGCAGGGGAGTTGAACCAGATGATTTTTAGAGTTCCCTTCCAACTCTGACAGTTCCACGATTCCACGATCCTTTGTGAAACACAGCACTTACCTTGAGGAACACCAACTTTAAGCAAAAGTGATACTATTTAGAAAAATTGCATCTCCAGCAGAGCACTGGTAAAAAATTTTCTGTCTTTTAAAGATTTAGAAGAGAAGTCACCTCTGCCACTTCCCAGCTGCCCTCCAGGGGGGCAGACGAGACCAGAGGCAACATATGCTTTCGTCATGCTTCACACCACCATGCTGGTTTTGACCAGGACAGTTAATTTTCTTCACGGTAGCTAGTACAGGGCCATGTTTTGGATTTGTGCTGGAAACAGTACTAATAACAGAGGGATGTTTTAGCAACTGCTGAGTAGTGCTTACAGAAAGTCAAGGTCTTTTCTGCTCCTCTCATCATCCCACCAGCAAGCAGGCTGGGGGTGCACAAGAAGCTGGGGGAGACACAGCCAGGACAGCTGATCGCAACTGACCAAAGGGACATTCCATGACCCAGAAAGCCCGGAAAGTCAACCATATCCTGGGATGCATCAAAAGAAGCGTGACCAGCAGGTCGTGGGAGGCGATTCTCCCCCTCTACTCTGCGCTTGTGAGACCCCACCNGGTACTACATGATCTTTAAGGTCCATTCCAACCCAAACCGCTCTAAAGTTTCTATGAAAAGAGCAGGAGGGATGTTGGGACACTTGCAGGATGCCTTAACCTCTGCTATGCTAAGGGCCTTCCGCTTGCCACTGCCAGCCTTTCCCTGTAGCACAGCAGTCTTATTTGCAAGTTTGCACCCTTTCCCTTAACCACTGGGAGGACCCTGTGGCAATGTTTCTATCCTTGTCCTTCTGTCCTTGTCCTGTCCTCCCAGCTCTGCACTTGTGAAGCCCGAGACTGCTATGTTAGGTTTCCCATGGAAAGTGATGCAAGAATCCTCCTTTTTTCTCCCCTTACACTTCCCCATTTTGCAACTTTTACACAAAAGAAAAGACAAAACCTAGCAGAAAAAGACAAAAAAAAAAGACAAAAAAAAGACAAAAAGACAAAAAGACAATTCTTACCAGAGGGGTTGCCCAGGGGAAAAGAATCACCTGGGGAGATCCTTGTGGTGATTTGCTTCTTTTCCGGTTATTGGAGTGTTTTTCCTTAGGGTTCTTCACTGCTCCCCTCTTTCTCTATTTTGTTTTTTATTGTCATCATAAGTAACTGCTACCATTAAAGTTGTCATCTGCCACCAGCTACGGACTGTCTCACCATCCTTTGTGCATCAGGTCAGCTTGAAAATACGACTTCATATTGAAATAAAGTACAAGAAAATTCTTGTGCAGGGGGGCAGAAGGTTTATCAATCACCTTGTACCTCAACATTTGTATTACTGCAATGATCTCAACTTAAAAAAACACAAGGACTCAAAATCAGAAAATAATTTTCTGTACAGCTTCTTTTTGCAACAACGTATTTGTATTATTCAAAATGTTCTTTAAATTTACACCCTTTTCTACAAAATGTCACTGTGATAATTAAGCACTGGTTCTATGCTACATAAAAAAATTCAGTTGCCTCAGACCTTATAAAAACTCCAAAAGCAGAACATGTATTTTGAAGAATACCAACAGAGATATGGGTATTATTCTTTTGGCTCAGCTGAAAAATTAAAAACTAAAAACACTGTACACTTCTGGTTTGTCAGGCTTCCAGGTTCATGTGACCTACAGCATCTAAACCAGAAACAGGTAATCAGCAATTAAACAATATCCTTGGGTTTAAAATATATTTGCAATATATAACACACTGGTGTTATTCTTAATATATGAAGTATCCTTATTCATAATTTATTGCTTATAGAGTTCTTGACTGCAGGGATGCTCTCATTCTTTCTTTTTGGTAAAGTCATATGGTTTCCACCACTGTGCAAACTGCAACACCTTCTTCCTCTGATCCTCAAAATTCTGCCTGATTCCTTTCCTCCAGAGCCGTGGTTCCAAGTCCAGCATGCCACCAATGATTTCCTTTGCAAGCAGAACAAAGATAAACAATGATGAATGCAAAATTACCATATTACTTAACACTATTTTACCACTAGGATATACATATATATATTTTCAAATTGTAACATTATTTGTCACCATCTTCTTTGAGTGCTATTTATTAAAACTGGAAATTCTGAAAAAAAAAAAAAACATTTGAAAAATACGAACCACAGCTGTTAGATGGTTGCCTCAACAAAATTCTTTTAACTACAGCATAGCAATGGACTGCACAAATACACTGCAAGACTGTTAATAGATTTGTACATTCATGACTAAAACCAGAAAAGTCCAGAAAAAAAAGCTGCACACTTGGCTCTTAACTCTTCTTGAAATAAGTTCTATTTCTCCCCAATCACTCTTGGTGTTTATGCAATATTGACTTTTTCAATAAACTACTGCTGTGACATAATAAAGAAAAGATTTTACTGCAGGTGTTCCTGTATATACTATACTCTCTATACTACTTGGAGTAATTTCACAAACACCTATTATACTAGGAGCTGTCTGTGAGTTTGTGTGAACATGCACCCTAATTTATACAAGCAGAAGCCAATGTAGCCATATGAGAATATTATGGCCATGGAATCCCTTTTTTTTCCTTCTTCTTAAATAGGTGCAAGTATTTTCCAACTATTAAATTACATGTCTAATATCTGGAGTTCCTATTGATTCAAAAGAATCATAGAATCATCCAGGCCAGAAGGGACCTCCAAGGGTCATCTAGTCTGACCTCCCCGCAGTCGCAGGGACACCCCCAACTAGACCAGGTTGCCCAGGGCCTCATCGAGCCTCACCTTGAATATCTCCAGGCCTCGACCACCTCCCTGGGCAACCTGTTCCAATGTTCCACCACCCTCATAGTAAAAAAAATTTTCCTAATGTCTAATCTAAATCTACTCTTCTCCAAAAGAAACATGGATCTAGAATCACATCCTGAGTACCAGCCAGTGAAAAAATCAACTACTTCATTCAACACACTAAGTTACAATGACTCACCAAGAAAAGTCTGCTAATAAACTGGTATAAGGTACACCAAAGTGAATATTCTACCAATTAATTTAATTTAATTAATTAATTTAATTACTTAAATTTTACAAAACAGAGTATAATTGGTAAATTGGTCTTTCACATGACGATACCTTTCCAAAGTAATGAGGGAACTTGTGCTGATCTTCAATGACATGAGCAAATCCTCCTTGAAGGCCAAAGTCCACAGAAAAGTACGGTAATCCTTTAGGAACCTGTACATACAAACCCACATTTTTAGGTGTTTAACAGACTGTAGGCATTTAGCTAACCTCCCCGAAACTTAACAAATTGAAAAGTGTTTTTACAGCTGATGGTATACCTTTTTCTTTTAAACAACCTCTCAGACCGAGCTATAAAATTGCTACAGAGAAACAGTAAATAAACAGGTTAGGGGAAAGAACACCATACAATGAGATAAAAAGACACTGAAAAATGAAATGATGATCACTGGGTGGTAGAACCTCCAGAAGACACAGCCCAAAGCACCAGGCAGGAGGTGAGGAGGGACCAGGCAGCTGTATGCACACTGAGCAAATACCTTCCGGACTCCACAACTCCAAATTATACAGGATAACAGAAGTTTTAAGATGACCACCAGCTAGTTGCATTTATTAAAGATGAGATGTTGAGTGATAACAGGAAATATTTACCCAGAGGAAACGTTGATACTCAGGGGGAAGGGGAAATATCTCTATGGAGAATACACTATCAGAAAACCCCACGTCAAGACTGGAAGTTATCATTACCTTGCCAAATAGGTAATTTAATAATTCAGTCAGTCTACAGAATAGACACTGGTTATCCTGCCACTGCGAAAGACTCTTCAGTCTTATAAAGCAAGAAGTAACTTGAAAGCTGCTTCATTTATTGCTGCAGCACTGCAAGTAATTTTTGCTGTTTTCTGTAGCAAGTTATTTTCTGTTCTTTCAAATGTATCAGGCTTCACGTCTCAGTATTAAAATTAATCTCCTCTTCCTCCTAAACCAGGATTTGTTTAGTGCAAAGGTACTATATTTATTAAAAGACACTTTTGGAAATTAAGTATTACTACCACATAGCAGTAAATTACTTGTGGTAAAATCTAGATACATCTTTCACTTTAATATTGAAAGGATGGAACAATCTTTGAATCTAACAGTTTCAACGTTATTCCTTTAACCTTTGTTTATACAAAGATGTTTCAGTTCAGTATCCAGGAGACAGCGTACTGTTCCCTTGTTTTAGAAAAAAAGACTTATAATGCTATATTTATATTTATGCTTCACAAACCCAGCAACACAAAAGGCTCCTATAGGTCAATGAAAAAGACATACCCTATTTTATCCAGGAAGGTAATTTGCAAATCTTTGATCTACCTTAATTCTTAAAGGTAATCAAGAAAATTATGATGGTACGTGTCTTCAAAGCACCAGCTTTGTTCTCAACCAATGCTTATAGCTCAGTCCACCTATTCTTGAAATAAATGGGAATCTTTTCCCTAATGCCAGTTAGGAGTTCAGTCAGACTTTTAATTTTCATCATGCTTATGCCATCTCCTGAGCCACTGATCTAATTGTGTTCCCTTTCTTCTCTCTTTGAAACTGTTAATAATGAAAAAAGATGAGAAGCATTTGCTGAGAATTTCAGTGTTCAATACATTTCATTACTTACAGATTTCCGAATATCTTTTGAAGAAAGATCAATTAACTTCTTGTTCACGGACCACTCTTCATCAGACTCCATTATGGCTTTCTGTAAAATCATTTTATCTAAATGTGAAAATAGTCCTTCACACAGCAAGCAAAGAACTAACTTTTCAATGTAGTGAAGTACATTGCACTGCAAGTATCAATTATTTCTTAACAAAGTAACACTTTTGGCAACTGTTCTGATTTCCAGACCTTACATACTTTATAAAGGCATCGTGTAATATCCTCAAACTCATTTAATTCTATTCCTCTTTTTTTTAATTTAACTTTTGCCTGACACAAATTATCTCTAACAAGCTTCAACGAAAAGGTCATATTTTCTTTTTACTAGGCTCATACAAAACTCCTTATGAATTCGTTACATTAGCTTTCTTTGTATCCTTTTTCTTTTTTTAAACTCTAAGAGGACAATCCAGCTTAGAAGGCTGATTGCGCTTATAAACTTTTTAAGCTGCCTCTGTATCCTTTATAGTATGGAATTGGGTATAGGGTAGGTTATCATTTAAATTTCATTTGCTGTGCATTTTAATGGTGGAAACTTTCCAGAAGGTTTTATGCAAATGACACTGCATTAAATCTTGTACTTTGTCTTTCCCTTTAGCATTCAGCCAAAACACAAGTTTACCAGCATTCAAAGAACAGCAATGAAATCAAAGAGGTGAAGAGTTTCAAATGTGGTAGAAGCTACTGCATCATTGTTCATCATATTGATTGCTCCACTTCATCAAAAACCACTTGCTCTATTTATTTCCAGAAATTGTTTCAAAGAACAAATTAAATAGTTTATTCATAAATGGGAATAATGATCCAGACTCTGAAAGGTGAAAGGCCTCGATTCCAAGCAGAAGCTTCAACAAGCCTTTCCTGACAGAGTTAGTAGAAAGAACAGAAAAGCTATAGAAGAAATACCTCTCATGTCGCCTAATGATCATCAGAAACTTAAGACACATGTAAAATTTAGGCCTACTGAAATAAAATGGGAATGAAACATTATACACTGGGGTTTCTTAAAACAGTCGACATTTTGCACTTGCCAAGGCACAATATATGGGGTTTCAAATTTATACTACAGAACTGAAGTGAGAAGTATTGCAATCCTCACAGCACTTCAAGAAACTAGTCATCTTATTTCATCTTCCTTCTGTTTTTGTCAGTGCAGTCAGACTTGAAGCAACTGCAGTGACATACAGCTCTTCCACTGACTACCTGAAAAACAGAATTACCCCACAGGACTTCTTTTAAGATCAAGGAATAGCATCAAAGAATGATCAAGATGCAGGATCAAAGAATCCACCTTTTCAAAAATAGTACTTGAATATCAAAACAAGTTTTCCAGAAGTAGATGAATTATGATAAATACATTCAAATAACCTAGAGAAAAAACATTTTCGTATACCTTAAAGTAGATTGGAGCCATATCTCCTACTTCTTTTGGAAGAGGAATACATTCATACACAATGTGATACTGTTTCTTCATACTCATGTTTGTTTCTAAGAACACACAATCCAGGTCTTTAGCTTCAAACATTTTCACCAACGCATTTCGGAACATCTGTTTAAAGAAAAAAAAAATTATCATTTGAATTAATATTACAAAGCTTTCAGATACAATATTTTATACTACTTCACTAACACAATTTATTTCTAATAAACTCATAATAAAATGGGTAACAGCAGCAATCATACTAGGAAAATTCTGCATTATTCAACAATTTAAGATTAATTGTATTTCCTACAATACAGACGTAGGAAACAGAAAAAATTATGAAATATGCATTATATTAACATTACATAGTCAGTTTTAATAAATAGTGCATATCTTTACAGCTGAAATTAAAACTCTGTTGAACTTTGTAACTGCGATGCTCCATAAAACATCATGGCTTTAACAGTAGTTCCCAAGCTTGCAATTTCTGAGAAGTTGATGTATTGGCTTCTGTTGGTTCCAGATACCATTATCCCTTCCATTATTCCTTCCTATTACACAGGTTTTTTTATATTAAAAAAAAAAAAAAAA
>VXBW01003033.1:492834-632332 GCA_013400375.1 Thinocorus orbignyianus
AAAAAAAAAAAAAAACAAACAACCAAAACAAAACAAAAGAAAACATTTTCACTAGGCATACTTGACCTTTAGGAAAATACTAGTGTTGCCTCAAAAGAAAGCCATGGCTATCACCTTCAGTGTAGGGAATATAACTAAATGCAATATTGTAATGCATATGGTCTCAACATACACTTACTAGTTCCCATTACAGATTAGGTGCTGCACCTGTTCAAAGTGTATCACAATTTATAATTCTGCTAGCTCCAGCATCAGAGCAGCTCTCACCATGGGACACGCTCACCTCTCCTGGCTTGGGTACCAAGGGACCGCACCTTGCCAGGGAGACGCCTCCCCTGTGGAGCAGCTCTTGCTGCTCCCTGACACTTGGCAGTTGGCATTTGCATCCGAGATATACAAGGGCATCATCTTATATCTTACAACGTAGATGCTGAACTAAATTATCAAGCATAAAGGATGAATTCTGAAACCCATTCAGACCCATTTTCAAATGCACATAAGATCTGATTCTGTGACAGAGTGAATGCTTCCAAAAGTGTCTCAAAATCTTGAAACCTGTTTTTTAAAAATTATGATCTTTGTATTTTACAGGCTCTCTAAACCATTTCCACACTACAAGCCAAGAAATCACTGAAACCGGGAGTCTCAAAGACCACAGGTACCATAGCTCTACAACTCAGTGTAACTCATAAGTTGTCCTTTCTGCACTGGATTTGTTGTTTTGGTGGTTTTTTTTAATTAACAACATTTAGAAGTACAAACACCACAATTAAAAGGCTAAGCCCATATAAAGGTTTAAGATTTTCTACCTTAATGTAAATGGAGAGTTGATGAATCAAACAAGCACAAGCAAATACACGTATTCATAAACATCAGCAAGTACTGATGAACCTTTAAAGCGAAGGCTGGGAAGGCCTGTTACAGTTGCTACCCTGCAATATCAAGTGAAATACAAACCCACTGAAAAGCCTAGAATATCTGCAGACGTTAGCTCAGACTGCAATTTCTTGTTTTTAAATTCATTGTAGTTTTCCTCCAAGTTCTAAGCAGGCCAAAATATCAAGGATAATTAGTACTAGAAAGGACAAAACCATTCACAGGAGCAAGTAAGAGGGCTTGGCTTATGCTCAGATGCACATGACATTGACACATGTAACCATTCAGGCAATTGTGAACACATAAAGATTTATATCGTTTCATATTAAAAAAATTACATGCATGTTTACTTTAGGAAGTGAGCACATCAGTCTAAAATACACAATAATTTAAATTCCAGTGCCTGAAGGCATACAGGATAAAAGAACCTCTCTTGCTCTATTCCAACACATCTTAGAAAAATATCTCAGCAAAAACAGTTAGCTGAAACGTGTTCAATACATTTTATGAATTTTTAAAGAGTGATATTTTTTTTTCCCCTCAACAGCAACATAAAATATGGCTCTGGCATCAGAAAGTTAATTTAGTCACTGAGTAAATGTATGCTTATATTCCTGATGAAGTCTTCCATTCTCCTCCTACTGAATTACATGGAAGCTGGAAAAGAAAAAATAAATCTGTTTCCCTCGCCTCTCAAAGTACTTTGTTGCAAAGAAATGTTTAAATGGCCTACGAACGTATTCGCAGGGTTAACAGGTAATGGTTTACCAACCAGTTGCCTTTTCTAGCAAGGAAAAGACTAGCACTGAATACAGGAATTACATTTGCTTATCTTTTCTTATTTTCCTTCTCATACAAATTCAGAAAAATTATCTATTTAACTGAAAGAGGTTAGGATAAATAGAATACATAGAATCAACATATTTATTGCTTTTCCCTATGCTCTGTTTTTCCTCCTGATCCCTGTTTGTTGTACTTATTTGTTTCTTACAGAACATCCTGGGCTCCCTTCTTGCTTGGGAGAAGCATAATTTACTAGCTAACACTGCATAAAAATGCCATAAGAATCAATGTGGGGAGCAAATTTGGAAGTGAGAGAATCCATCTACTAGACTTGAGGCACGATCAAACTCATGAACTAACCTGCTTTTAAACCTAAGCAACTGCAAGCATTAAGCCTTTCCGTAGTCTGAAATACTATCCAATATTTTCATGTAAGGGATTCCACATTGTTTTCCTTGAAATAATCCTGATGGCCAAGGGAGAAGACCAATCAGTGTCAATCTCCCAGGCAGAACCTTCTTACATTCCTCCCTCGATTTTCCTTTTCCAAAGAAAACAGAACTTAAAAACTTCAAAATGTAAGAGTTGGAAAGCATGAGCCTTGGCACTTTATTGTAGTAACTCATTTCAAAAAAGTAGGAAACCAGATTCTAACAGGGACCTCACTGATTTGAAGAAGAATGAGATCATTCTCTCTGAATTGACATCCACCCAAATTCCAGATTATTGTCAAAAACCTGAATGTATGTAAACAACATTATCTTCAGCTTGCATTTCATTGTAAGTGACCTTTCCACCCTGACAATCCCTGGCACTCCCCAGGGAATCCTAACTGCCACGCCAGGTATTCCACTTTTTGAAAGGAATCAGCTGTACCTACGTCATCCCCAAGAGATGTTCCTCTAAAATGGTTTCAAAGACCTCCAACAACAGATGTTCTGCAGCATTCCAGGCATCTTTTTTCTAGTGCTTATAAATGAGAACTTTTCTTCAGTGTTTACCCTGCATGTCTCTTTTTCAACTTTTGACCACTAATTTTCGACCACTAATTTTCATCCATATTGTGAGAATGTTCTGCCCCTTAGTGGAATCAGAAGAGAGCTGCCAGACTTGGAAATTGTGAAAATAGGTACGCATAAGAAGTATTTTACAAAAACGTTAAAACATGAGACGGTTTTTCAGCTGACCTGGATTTCTTCCCAGATTTCTTCATCCAGAAGTGTGGCTGCAGTGTGGTGCTGCAGAGGGGCTATCAGGCAGTGACCTTCAGTCAGGGACTGGTAGCTTGGTAGAGACAAGTAGACCTATAAAAAGTGAACAAAAAGCTGCAGTACCCATTCTTCTATCATTAAAAACCTTCCCGTTGCTAAGGCTAAGAAACACATCATTTGTTAAAATGCAAACTAATAAGAAGCCATTACCTTCTAATTACAGCATGGTATTAGTAATGTCAGTGTTTTTAGAAAGGTCTTGTTATCCATCAGTAGCTCCAATGAACTAGTGGCATCCAGACAGCAGCTGCACCAACAAGGCAGTAGTATCAGCCTTACAGACCAACCAGTATCCTGACTACTATAAAAATCACACTGTTTAGTCCATTAGAACACATTTTTCTGTAGTTACATATACCTGTATGCATTTTAATAAATTATAATATATAAATGCATACAGATATGTAGACATATGTGTATTTATCTATTAGATATAAAACCACATATATGTACACACACAGATACATATCTGTGTGCATTTTTATATATATACACATAATTCATATATATAAAAAAATAAGTGCAATGTACTACAATACATATCTATGCATCTAATTCCTTGGTCTATAAGAAGTTTCAAATCAAACGAAAAATGTCAATAATAAATGAAAACTTTGGAGAAACAATGACAAAAAAAAATCTATAGCAAAGCATTTAATGTTATAAATCCAAATATTTAGGCAACTTTTAAAAACATTAACAAGAAGGTTCCCCAGACAAAACTTCTGTCTATTTTAAAGGACTTTAGGCTTAAAAAATGGAATTCTCCATTTCATTTTCTTGAACATGTCTGAGATACAATTCTTTACCAGTTCAAATTTCCTCCAGTGCAATGTGATTTAGTCTTCCACAAATTCACCTGCAGTCTAATCTCTACACTCAGATCTTTCATTATTGCTCCTGTCTTCCACAAATCCACCGGACCAAATTTCTGATATCAAAGATTAGCTTTATATTTCATGACAGATTTAGATCTTTTTCTCCCTCACCCTTGAGGAATTTGTGAAATCAATTGGAAGGACAAAGAAAATAAGAGGCAGAACAATGAATCATTTCATAGAAGCAATTTTGTTCTTAATCGTAGGCATTCTAACATTAACACTGCCTTCCCCTATTTCTTTTTTATTTTTGTATTTGTGTTAAATTGCTATTTTCTTACCTTGGTGCCAATTGCAATAATAAGATGTTTAGAAAGTTCACTGCTATCAAAGCAGTATGGGCACTTTTCCATGCGTGCAGCAAGCTGCTGGTGCTCACGTATTGCTTTTCTCCTTTGTATTTCTTCCTCTTCCCCACTGCGCGCTCTTTTGGCTGCTTTGGAAACAAACATGTCATCCAGAGTATAGTACTCTCTGTCAGTTTTTTCCATGAGCTGAAAAGATACACAGAAAAATTGCATGTATATATAAATAAGCAAGAAAAAAACTTAGCTCTTTGCTTTATCCTTTATTGAGGAAAGCATGAAGTACCTAAGCAGTAGCATTGCTCCCTTCCATGCAGGATCTGTAGCACACACAATCATCAGGTACATCTCCCCAGAGCAGTCATGCACACTCTTAGACAGCACAGATATTAAAATACATGACAGCAGTGAGAAGAGCATATTACTATATTCCATCTCAAGCTAAGGGTTAGGTATTTCAATATTATCTTGACAAAACTTCAGCTTTAAACAGATGCACAATTTTTGAATCATATATAACCACATGTTTTATTTCATTCTTCCCCGTCCTCCTCCTCTCCTATTATGACTATCACTATCCATTAAATCATCTCTTGTGAAATAACTAGACCGTGACTCCACACCTCATACTCACAGTCTGTGACAGCATGCTAACGCTTATTCTTACCAAGTGAACAGTACTGAGCCATTTTGTAAAGAAAACAGTCTTTTTCTTCACTATTTACCTGTTAGATGTGTTACCTGTGTACCTGTTGCAAGATGCGGATAACAAACACAGCTAGCACATCACCAGAAACAAGGCTAAATGATCCACAGGCTTTTTAGTTTGATCATTAATTACTGCATTTTAGTTAAACTTGTTGCGTTTAAAAGAAAACTCTGAAAATACTATATTTGTTATAAAGACATGCTCGAGGGTCAGTGGTATCTTACAGGAGCTGAATGGTGAAAACCCACAGAAACTGCATATGTCTCACCTAGGCAATATCTGGGAGGGATGGAGGCTGCAGATGCGAACCTGGAGAAACTGGAGGTGACACAAAGTGACAGGGGTAGGAAGGTGGGTTTACGGCAATAGCAGCAAGAAAATCATAGAATGGTTAGAGTTGGAAGGGACCTTAAAGATCATCAAGTTCCAACCCCCCTGCCATGGGCAGGGACACCTCCCACTAGACCAGGTTGCTCAAAGCCCCATCCAGCCTGGCCTTGAACACTTCCAGGGATGGGGCAGCCACAACTTCTCCAGGCAACCTGGTCCAGTGCCTCACCACCCTCACAGGAAAGAATTTCTTCCTAAGATCTAATCTAAATCTCCCTTCTTCTCATTTAAAAACACTACCCCTTGTCCTATCGCTAAGAGACAACAAATGGAAAGGAAAGCAAGAAAAGCATGCAGGTCATGGGACTCAAACCCAAGTGACAGTAGGCTTTAAAACTCACAGAACACTTCTTTAGATAGATAGATAGATAGATAGATAGATAGATAGATAGATAGATAGATAGATAGATAGATAGATCGATAGATAGATAGATAGATTATTTATATATATATATCACTAGGGTTTATCCTTTTTTTTTTTCATTTTGATGAAAACAAATCTCATGGTATCTTGCCTAAATCAACACTTAGCAAGTCTTGATTGTAAAGATTAACTTTTTAAGGTCTTAGGAAAGTATTTCTCTATTTTCAGCTTTGGCTGCTCTGTATGAAATTATGTGCCATTAATACTCTAAATATGTAACACATACTGCCACAGCAAATGTAAAAAGAATTCAAAATAATTTTTTCAAGTTTTTATGTTTAAATTAAATCCCAGTACTGCAATACTTTTATGCTATACTTGACTGCAATTTTCCCTTGAACAGTTTGAGTAACCTCCTTATCAAAATGACAGGGAGGGAAAAAAAAAACCCAGCACACTATACAGATATTTTCATATTGGAGATGCTGGTCCATCAGAGTCTTGGCAGATTTATGTATGAGTAGGTTTGCTCAAAAAATTGCTAAGGAAATGGTAGAAGTGTCTTCACAACAAACCCCTATATTTTAGAATACTGACTGGAGTAGCCCTGGGAAAGGACTAATGCCACCTGAAGGCATTTTGAAGGCACATAGTCAAAACTGAAACACCGTCTCCTAATAAAACAAACTCTTCCATTAGATTTCAAATGATAATTCAGTAAGATCAAAAAGAAATTATGTTGCTGTTCTTCAGAAATAATACTTTTCTGCATTGTTTGACATAACATGAGAAAAATATTCGTAATTCAATGACACAAAGAAGCAATATAAAGTCTAATACATGACCCTGGTGAAATCAATGAAAACAAGAACAATTCAGGAGACTTAGAAAAACAAGCTACAAATGCAACACCAACACAAAACAAAACAAACAAACAAAAAAAACCCACAAAACGAAAAAAAAAAAAAGGCACAAACCAACCAGCTGTTGGCAAAAGTTTGAGTTATCTCAAAAAAATGGCGAGAAAGATTTTCCAGCTGCACCAGAGAGGAGTTCTAGTGCTTCCAGGAAATCCAACAGCAGCATTTCAGGATTCAAAAATCACAGGCCCTCAAAGTCAAGGGAAACAGTGGAAAAGATTAAATAATATTTTCATTTCTAATATTACTGAACAGGCTACATTCATAAGTGGAATCATGGATATATCACTCATTCTTGCTGTTTTATCACATCCTTTAGGTGACTTTAAAGAAGAGTTAAAATGGGACATATTTTCACCTCTAGAAACAACAGTCATGAAAGCAATAACAATATCTTTGCAACTCCTGTATTGCCACCACAGTGTCCCTTCCAAGATCACTCAAAACAGTTCAGAAAGTACAGAAACTTAAAAATAGACAAAAATGTCATCCAACAAGAACTGTGCGTTCCTACTGAAATAATATATATGAATATGTGGGGAAAATTCAGAGCAATATTTTCTGCCTTAAAAACAAACAAAACACAAAAACCAAGTCTGAAATATTGGAATAGTAGCAATGAATGCGACTAACATTCTTTGTCAGTAGCAAGGAAAAAAATATCCTTTTTTTTTTTAAAGGGCATAATTCTTTAAACATGATCATCCTTCAAATCCTACAAATGCCAACCATCAATGTGTCAGAACTGAAATAAAATAAAAGGTAGCTGCCACCAAAGTAGATTAGAGCTACTGCTACTCAAAATATTGGCCTTTTTGAAAAGTTATTTGGGCAGAAAATGGAAATTCTCTTTTCAAAAAAATAAAAAGTATACTCTTTTACAAGAAGGCACCCAGTGCATTCTGCCACTTGCATTACTGCGCTGTAACAAAATCTCTCCAAACAAGTTAAAGGGGAATTGAAAGCACAAGAAGAGAATGTTCTCCAAAATGCCAGAAGGAAAGCAAGTAATCGTTTAAAAAATGATTTCTTTCACACATATCACCTTCCATACAAAAGACAGAGTACAAATCCAAAGGAGGAACTATGCTGATGAATTAGATTTGCTGAAAAGCTGCTGGTCTGCAACAGCAGAAGCATCACACCTGTTAAACATCTAAGTCAATGCCTGCTGGAGGTTGTGTGCTTAGCTCCTCACTGTGCTGGACGCTGCACTCACTCTACTTCAGGTGGTGCCTGGAGTTCGGAAAGAATCATAGAATCATCCAGGCCAGAAGGGACCTCCAAAGGTCATCTAGTCCGACCTCCCTGCAGTCGCAGGGACACCCCCAACTCGACCAGGTTGCCCAGGGCCTCATTGAGCCTTGCCTTGAATATCTCCAGGGAAGGGGCCTCAACCACCTCCCTGGGCAACCTGTTCCAGTGTTCCATCACCCTCAAAGAACTTTTTCCTAATGTCCAATCTAAATCTACTCTTCTCCAAGAAAGAAGCGGGCAGTCACTTTCATACAACATTTTTATATTGGGATGGCCTATAAAAGCACCAATGAAGTGCCTAAATTTAATGTAAGAAATTCAGACATCTATAAAGACAATGCACCTGAGGTTCTTGTTTCTACCAGACACTGTGTAAAACCTCGAGCCAGCCTAAACTGACTTTCTCACAAGACTGAACCAAACATCTCCACAGCCCCTTGTCTTCTCTTTCCTTTTTCACTTTTTTTGTTCTGGGCTCATCTGCCACATTCTTCCTTCAAATGTGCCCTTTATTTTCCAACTTTTCCTTCTCTTTTGGCAAGCACCACTTAACCAGAGAATATACAGGCAGCTTTAAGACTCAAAACCAGGCAAAATGGCACAGTCTCCTACACCTCCTGGTGTGATTGCACAACTGTGGCATTGCTACTGTCCATCTGACAGGGGATCTGTTTTCCACAACCAGGACACTGTTTTGGTTTAATCAACAGAGACGGCATCACAGTTTTGTTTGCCCTGGCAAAAACAAAATGCCTGTAGTACACGAGCATTTATACAACAGAGTCAGGGAAGGCATCCAAACTTCTTTCAGGAGCAAATAAAAATCATCCTCGGGGCTCTCATTTGCATAGATGTAAAGTGTGCAAATGTGGCCAAAACCAAAAACAAGGAGAAAGATTCAGCACAGGAGTTCAGAAAGAGATCAGCATCAGATTATGTATAAATGAGAATGGTTTGAGAGGGAAAAAATAAAATGTTGTATTTGCTGATGAAATAATTAACACTGTAACTAGCATGAATAATATGAATATATTACATTAATAATTTCATTATATAACATTCTTGTCATAAAATAATAATTAATGTCTTCTTTAATTTTTTACGTTACTGAAGCCTTTACGTGCCTTGGCACGGGGCTGCCTCCAAAAGCAACACTTGTCGATCTGCGTCGGGTACACTCCAGGGTGAACCTCGTTCTCCTGCCAAGCGTTCAGATTGATAGAACTGTATCTCATTGCTTAATTTTAAACTGATTTCGTTTCTCTTCCTGCTACAGTAAAGCCCCAGGAGCCTTAAACACTGCTGGCTGCACACTCCATCTGAAGCGCTCTGCATGGTGCGTCTCTCATCCCTCCCGCCGCTGCTATTACTTGCCCTTTGGGTGCACCCTTTGGAAAGAAAGCCCTACTGAAAATTTAGTATCACTGTGATAACTGAAAGGAAACCCCAAGAGACAGAACTCCTAACCATTTGAGATTATTCCCACATAATACCCAGAGTACGCTTTTTTCCATCTTCAAATTTCCTCTGAAATTTGGGATTGAAACAGGAAATTTCATTGAATGCAATTAGCAGGGTGACAAAATACACCTGCATCTTTCTACTGTGGCTTATTTCCAGATTTTTTGTCCACGTATTTTTCTGATTATTTTCTTGTTCCATTTTGTATGCAACTATTGAACTTCTGCTTTTCCTGTTTTCTCACTAACGCAATCACAGTTAAAGTCACTTCCATATAAGCTAATAAAAGTGCATCTGCTAGGAAAATTTGTGGGATAAAAGTCTATAGATTGTACAAAACGTATCAGTTTGGTCTTAAATTGTCATGGCAACACTGACGTCTTCAACTTTAAATGACAGTTAATATTTGTGGAATGCTGCACTCATAGTATATTTTGGGAAGCTGCAATAAGGAAGAATAAACTATTATTTTAGAATATAAACCTGACTGACATATGAATACATTTCATCACATTTAAATTTATTCAGCATTTACTGTTTACAACTAGATCACCTCAGAAAACAGATTTTCTGATCTCAAGTAGCATTTGCTGAAGCCCAATCAAAGCAGAATTTTACCATGTCAATTTTTTTCCAACTCCAGTCTCCCTACGAACACAGACATCTGAATTTGTAGGTTTACTTCAACATATCATTCAGCATATTTCCCGAACCCATCATCCCAGTGAAATAAATAAGATTTAAAACACATAGTACCAAAGGATTTTAGCACAGACTGCTTTTAAGGCCTATGTTCCTGACAGGAAAATATTATGAATCATGTTGATGAGCAAGGACTACCTGTGAGCAGCAGAAGCCAAGCAATAAAGAGCAGAGAATTGCTCAATGGTTAGGGACCACGCTCCTTTTTGCTTTAGTTATTCGAAAAGAAAAACTTTATAATTTGATATAATCAATTATTAGGACAGAGAAAACTTTATATGCAATGAAATGTAAGCCAAACAAAATACCATCAGCCACAAAATTCTGCTATTAAATGCGATTAGCATTGAACTTTACAGTTATCCCTGGTCATAACTTAAATGCCTAGAAAAGTCTGCAGTGCACAAGTCTTCATTTGTGATGTATCTTGTAATTTTAACATAATTCAGGAAGAACTCCAAATGCTTATGCAGTCATTTCACACAGGCTGCATGTACAGAGGCCCTCCTGCTCCCAGGTCTCCTTCCTAATCCAGCTGTCACCACTGTTTTATTTCCATATGCACAAACAGCTTTAACTTTGTGTCCACATAATATACACAGAAAGTTGTTTAGTGCATTGAACTGAAATGTAGTGTAATGCTACAAGGTGTTTGAAATCATTTTCACATTCATTTTTTTACAGCAAAGCCTGCACGTGTGTAAGTAAGTAAATGTAGAAAGCAACTGTGAACCAGAGCTTTGTTAGAGTTTTATCATGTCTATTAAATCCTATGCTAGAATGGATTCACCGTGTGAAGAATGTGAAGGAAAAGCTTTATTACATAATAGCAGCAGCAATATTCTGCATTTTTTCACTTTACCTTTTAAAATGTTTCTAGGCTACTATTTTGGTTTATGGCAATGAAAATGCAAAGCTGTGCAACAGCCAGGTTTGCACAGCAAGTAAAACTGATAAGACTGAAAGCAATTTTCCATTTTATAGACTTTAGAACCAAGGAAAGGCAACATGTAAATTCCATTCTTGCAGATCTGTAATACCAGCATACCTCTTTACTAAATCCATAAATGAAGGTCAGCATTACTCATATAGCTCTGTATTTTTCATTGCTTAAATTCATTTTATGGCTGGATGCAGAGATTTTTTTTAAATAAAATGAGTTTATGGCCAAAAGTTAAATGCTGTGATGAGCAACATGAATTAATCTTCCTCACTTTCTTCTAGTAAAATGTAGTCAAAAAGAAAAAAAAAAAAGGCCTTAGAACTTATGGGTACAAATAGAAGGTAATTTCTGTTCGGGTAATGTTCTAGAAATCAGTCTCTATACACCCACAAGCATCTATTGACATAACTGAAAGGATTACATAAGTCTTAACAGCATGAATTTGGGAAAACAACTTCCTGCAACAGTCAAGGGCAGTAGGAGTAGGAACTACAGACCAGGTGATTAAAGCCATCAGTAGCGAAAAACCAAGACTTCACATTCATTTTGCACTCTAAAAGTTCATGGCAGGAGGAAATCAGTTTTCAAATATTTTGTAGATTTTTTTTGTATCCTACAGTAATGCTTCTGTAGCAGTGAGAACTCAACCTCTTTTACAAGTTGGAGAATGAAAGCAGTAACTTCAAATAATATTTTTTTTTCTTTAGGCATAACAGTGAAATATGAAAGAATCAGACTCTAAGGCCTGCCTCTTTCCGTTAGTCAAAGAGATAAAGGTTGGACCAGATGATCCCTGAGGTCCCTTCCAACCTTCTGTTCTATGAATCCATGATTCTATGAACATTAGGATCAGGTTTTTAATTTTTGTTTAAAAAAAGCTTTTACACCACTGAAAATTAAGTATTTGAGGCTTTTTCACTACGTTCATGAGTTTGACGTAACAGCATCCATGGGATGGCTGTTGGAGAGGCTGCATTTAAAACGGCTTGAGACAACTGACATCCACAACCTGCCATGAACAGAAGCCAGAAAGTAACAGGAAGTAAGAGCCTCAAGTACAATCAGTTTGTACTGGAACCATGACTGGAAATAGAAGAATGGGCAAGAGGGGAATGATAAAACAGTATTTACTTTTCATCAAAATTTGAAACATAGGCTCAACAAGCAAGGAGATGGCACATTCCCTCCATCTGATCTCATAGAGCTCTTGAGAAAATGAAAAGCTACAGGTAGGAAAAAAAGTTGTAAGGACAAGTGTGGCTTGACAACCACAGATGTTTAGTCTGTGAATCCGGCATGAAATAATGTCATGTAGACCTTTACTTTGCAATAGATTAGACACGAGATTTCGTGGACAGAGATTTTGGGTCTACGTACTGACATTTCTTCCAAGTCTCATTTAAGAAAGTTAATTCTTTTATGAATTATGAATTTTATGAATCTTTTATGTATTTTCTGAATCTTTCTATTTCAACATCCCCAGCTCCAATTACGAAACTGCAATTATATGCTTATCTTCAGAGATGTGTAACAACTAGCCTGCATACCCTTTGAAACACCATTAAAAATCTAAACATCAGGAAAGTAATATTCATGTGGAGCAGAGCATTCAGCTGTGCAAAAGCCAGAAAACATACTGGTCTGTGTTTCTCCTTCCATTCCCATGCCAAGAAAAACAGCCCATTTCCTCCATTCACAACAATCACATGGCTGGAATTTTATTTTTGACATAGTCTAGGAAAGCAAAAACAGCCCTGAGAAAATTCATGAAGGAAATATTAGTGCTGTAGTCTACATGCTTAGCGGCAGCCACGGTTGGCCACAGCCACAACTGTGTGGGGAATTACACTGCTGGCTGGTACAACATGTAGGAGCAAACACTGTACAAGACTGAGGTGATGAAGACAGGAAACGTTGAGCCTCTTCAGTTCACAATGGTAAATACACATTGGGTTAAAGGTGGCAATAAGTGTGGCCAGGGAGCATAACCAAAGAGCTGTAAGGACTGGAGAGAGACCCTGCTGCCAGACACTGAACATCCACTGCACTGGATACAGACAATATGGAAAAACAATCTGATAGGCAGGCAGGCAGATAGCTCTAAAGACAGAAACTCTATCTTTGGCTATACTATGGAAGCAGAAGCTCCCTTAGTCGGTACACTAACTTTTCATTTGGCTGAGCAACCAGCAATTTTAAGACAGCTAACAAACACCACAGATTAACACAAATAACTAAATTTCTTTTTGGAAATTCAAACAAATGTTGGTTTGTTTTCCATTCAGCCAAAAAGAGGCATCCAACTGAACTTAAGCATGAGCCACCCTTCAAATATCCATTTTCCTGCAAATTATGTTGGCATTAGATTTGACATTAGAACTTACGGAACCAAGGCTAACGCTGTAATGAGAAGCAGTTGTGCAAGAGATCTTTAAAGAAAGGTTGTTGGTAAAAACATACCCTATGTATCATTCTTTAAAAGCAATTGCCTTGGCTGCAGTGGATAGGTTCTTCTATCCCAGTAGTCACACCTAAGATCACAACAATCACTCAACAAAAGCAGTTCAGACTAGTAAGAATGAAATAATTCAACTGAATGTGAGGGGCAGGATCTCCTATTCGAGCTAGGATACCATTTACAGACTTTCAGCTGTTTCTTCCCACCACTCTTCTGAAAGATGACAGATTCATTACAGTGGATATTTTTTTCCACTTCTCAAATGAAGACATAGAGAGAAAGTAATTTGTATGTATCAAATTTGTGTACTGAGTTTTCAAACTAAAACTGACAAAAAAGAGTCGGTTGCTAAACTTCCTGCTGGATGTAAAAAACACTTTGATGAATCCACTTAGGAGATATACAAGATTTTTGAAGATTGTCTTGCTGAGCTCCAGATCATAATGCAAATACTCTCTGTAGTATAGGTTTATAAGGTACAAGAATATCTGTAATGACAACCAAATTTATCAGACAGCTGCCAACACTTCAGCACTAACAATGATCTTGCAGCGCTGTGAACAAGAATGCCTTCCACCTACAGACATGGAAAACTCAGGATGCCTAGGAGACAGGACCAAGAAATTTAGCACCAAGAACCAATCACCCTCATTGGAAGACCATCACATTTTGTGGTGACAAGAGGGAATCACCTGTACAGAAACTATCAAAAAAGCATTTCAGATTTTAACAGAGAAGAACTGGCATGTGTAAAGCTTGTTTTTATGAAGTTAAACAAAAATATTTTCAAAACCTAAATGTGACATTGCACGGCACTGGAGGACTTTCAGTATCGTGAATTAAAATTTGGACAACTAAAAATCCACTGCAGCAGATTTGTTCTAAAGCCGAAAGAGAATCACCTCATCTGGAACAGTAATTGAGAAAAACATCTACTGTGAGAGCACGCTCTAGCACACTTGGCTAGTAAGCACGTAACATTTCTCAATCTTAAACGTTTAGTCGAAAGCTACCTATTCATTCAAGAAGCTTGTTCTAATAAAAGTGTGATGTAGTGCATCTTATACCAGTAACAAAAAAGAAACACCACACATAGTACCTGACCCAAAGCTTTTTGAAGTCAGTAGGAACTTTAGAGCCTTCCCAAACTAAAATAAAGCAGTTGCATAAGCCAAGAAAAACAACACGTTATTCTAACATTATTAAGAAATTATATCCTTGAACAAAACATACAAAAAAAACCACCAAAGTAAAGAATGTTTTTAGGATGAAACATACTAAACTCAGCTGCTCACACTAACCCAGAGTGATCATTTTATGTTGCAAAATCAATCCCCAACAATGGCTAAAATGCATGAGGGAAAAGCATAAAAAAAACGTACACAGACCTGATATTTCTGCTCACACTCACAGCTCTCCAGCATTTCACTGCAGAAATCCTGAGCCAAAAGCCTATTTTCATCTCCCTATTTATTATTTACCAAGAAAACTCTACTTCACAAAGTCACTGTGTCTTTTTCCCTCCCACTCAACGATTAAGATCTCCACAACATCTCATGCTCTACAGCATGAGTTCTACAATCTCCTTATTCACTGAAAAAAAAACACACAACAAACCCCTCCTTCCTGTTAAAATCTGCTCTGTGACCACTTCACATATGAGAAACGAAAATACTTGTTTTCTATTTAACTTTTATGCTAATTGTGTGTTCCAGTCTACCACCTGGCCTTTTGGCCCCCTAGGAAATTTTGCTGATTTAGGTTTTCTTCAAATGGCTGCCAGTCCCTGCCTGTGATCACAGGGTACATTTTACAAGCTCGGGCAGCATTGAAGCCATGGGTGCACCATCAGTGCACTATAGTAGTCTTTTATGTTTAAAATTGGATCCAAATTCCTTTTTCACAATTCCCAAAATTCTGTTTCTCTTTTTAATTGCACCAGCGCCAAGACAGTGTTTGCAGACCTGCAATAACTCTCAAATGAAGCGGCAGCCGCCTCTTGAGGTACATGCACAGTTATGGCTTTGCTCAGATTCACGATTACCATCATTTTGCACTCATCAACCCTGACTTTCATCTGAATTTATTGCCTTGATACCTACGGTGGGATCTCTTTCTCCTTATCTGAGAGGTGTACAGCAAATCTCCTATGTCTGAGCTAGACACCTTAATTCCTGTTATACCCATAATGTCTTTCAGATGGCATTCGAAGTAGGAGAGATGACTCACACCACTAAAACACACACTTCTCTCCAGCAGTTCTCTAAAGTGAATCTTAACAATCAGTTCAGATACAAGTTTCACAATGTTAGAAAAACCTCAGCTTTATATTTTGAAATTCTACAGTTTACAATGACCTCTGAAAATAACAAATTTTCAGGTCATAAATTATCCCTTCCATCAGATGTTTTTTTTATGTATTGAAGAGAAGAGATTCCTGATGAATCCTGTGAAAAAAAACACCCTTTATAATCAAAAAACAACCATTTACTACTGCCTTCTGTTTTCTTTTTAAAGATTGCCATTATATTTATCCTCTTCTGCTCCCGAGGATAATAAAGATTCCACTTAGCAGTTCACAGTTCCGTACATCACATCTGACTTCTTTCAGACCACCTAAGTGAGGGCCATTCAGTTTTAGTCATTTGTCATTGTTCACCTCAAATTCAAGTGTCTTTTTAAAAGTAATGGATTTCAATAAATTTGAGTTAAAATTCATTTTACTGACACTGCTAACTTAAGACAGTTTTTCACTTATTCCTTATAAATAATGGCTCCTGCAAAAGAATCGCTCCGACCTCATTTATTGAGGATATTAATGCAAATAGCTGTCCTGGTTTGGGGTAAAATGAACCAATTTTCTGTTTTACAATTTTACTTTCTTAGCTGGGCCTCTTTTAACTAACTAAACTCTGAAATTAACAGCACACTGTTCAAAGAACTGTTTCGTCTCACAGTGATAAGACCCAATTATACCAAGAAACGGTATGCAGACAGGCCCTTGTTTATCCTTATTGCTGGAACAACCAAGGTCAGGTAATTTTGTTATTCTGCCCGTTGGAGGGTCAGCAGCGGAAACGTCGAAAGGTCTCATCTGCAAGGAGGAGCGGACAGGACAACTGACCCAAGAACTGACCAACAGGGGTATTCCATCCCATCCGCATCATGCTCAGTATAAAAGCTGAGGGATCAAAGGGTCAAGCCCTTTGCTCTCCTTCTTTCCCTTTTCCTGCTTCTTCAATGGCTGACGTCCGAGGAGGACCCTGCCTATTCGTCTGCCTTTGATCCCGATCCGAGCATTCCTGACTCCAGATCTGGAATCCAGCTCCTGTCAATCATCGAGGCCAGCCTGGGACTGTTGCCTGTTGGTGATGTAGTCATCCTGAGAGCTTGATACGGTTTTGTATATACTGTATACTTTCTTTTTGTTTTGTTTTGTTTTTATTAAAGTAGTTTAGGTTTTTTTTTCTAAACTCTTAAATCCCTTCCTCTCCTTTCTTTCTGGGGGGAGGAAGGCCTTCTGTCAATCTGGTTTTGGTAAATCTGGCTGAAACCACGACAATAGCTCATTAGTTCTTCTGGTGGGCATTTATCCTTCCTAAATGCTCTAATTATACCTTGATCAGGTTTTTTCAACATCACACTGCTGCAGGCTTCTTGCTTCCAATGAGTTTAACTCCTGGTTTTATGCTTTTAGCAAACTCAAAATAATTAAAGTAATTCCCTCAAGATAATTTTTCAATCTCACTTATCAAAGCTTACTTCTAAGCCTGCTAGGCTCACACCCTCTTACGTTCTTCTTACTTGGACATGATAATAATTTCTAAAAGCATGGTTGGGTTCTGGATTTGTTTTTTCTTTCAGCCTGCAGAAACTCTTTATTCTTCTTCTCACTCACCCTTGGATTATTTTTTTTAAATAAATTAAGTAAAGTTTTACCCCATTCAGGGAGGGTGTTCACTCCCTTAGAAAGTTCTTGACAAGTGGCATTCATGCGCAATCAGTATTGAGTACTAGAGAGTCCCTTGTAACGTGCAAGCATTTTCTCTTTATATATCCATTTTAAACTCCCACTTAAATAGACTCCACATTTCTTCATAACTGCCTCTTTACAGAAGTTAAACACCATATTGCGTTTTCCTCTACTGTACAGACGCAGAAGTTCAGTTGCCAAGGTTCACCCCCTCATTTGTACAGAATCTTCACTTTTAAAACAGCTACATACCGAGCCAGGCCATTTCTGCGCCATTCCTAAATGGATCATACTTCACCATTGTCCCAGAAATACTTACAGTGCAAATAACTAAAATCTTTGAAGAACTGGCTGCAGGTACAAGTAAGCCAACCAATGATGCTATGCATACAGGATTTAGGCTTCTATTTTTTTCAAATTCAAAAATTATAGCTCATAACTTTTAGCAATAGATACAGATGACAGAATGGGGGATGAGCAGCCACAGAAAGGAAGTAATGGGATATTCAGTACAATCTCCAATTAACACAACCATCCATAAACCAAAAGCAGAGAGAAACACCAGGTAAAGTGGTACCATAAAACCTTCTAAATTGCTGAAGGTCAGGAAACTACATTAATCATAGAATAGTTTGGGTTGGAAGGAACCTTTCAAAGGCCATCTAGTCTGACCTCCTTGCAAAAAGAAAGGATATCTTCAACTAGATCAGGTTCCTCAGAGCTCCATCCAACCTGACCTTGAATGTTTCCAGGCATCGGGCATCTACCACCTCCCTGGGCGACCCGTGCTAGTGCTTCAGCACTCTCATTGTAAAAAATTTCTTCCTTCTACCTAGTCTAAATCTACCCTCTTTTAGTTTAAAGCCATTAACCCTTGTCCTATCGCAACAGGAAAAAAGTTCTTCTCCACCTTTCTTATAAGTCTCTGGTTACGTACTGAAAGGCTGCTATGAGGTCTCCCTGAAGCTTTCCCTTCTCCAGGCTGAACAACCCCAACTCTCTCAGACTGTCTTCACAGAAGAGGTGCTCCAGCCCTCTGATCAGCTTTGTGGCCCTCCTCTGGACCCAGTCCAACAGGTCCATGTCCTCCTTATGTTCGGGGCCCCAGAGCTGGACAACGTACTCCAGGTGGGGTCTCACCAGAGCAGAGGCTCACCTCCCACAACCAGCTGGCCACGCTTCTTTTGATACAGCCCAGGATATGGTCAGCTTTCTGGGCTGCAAGCAATACATAAAGGCTGCATCACTGGAAGTGTGACCTGTTCTACTCTTTTTCCTAAGCACTCAATATTGGACACAGAATGCTGGGCTGAGTGAACCTCTCATACAGCTACTCTTGCATTAAGTGTCTCAGTCATTAGGAACCTGGAAAATTCGCATACAGACATTCATACAGACATTCCCCAGACACCATTCTTCAAGAAAGCACTCACTTCTAAATTAAATACTTAATGGAGACAAGACAATACAAGATGGATAAGGTCTTTCAGAAAATGGTAGGCATTTCTCTTTGTTATGCTAATTATCAGTGCAAAGTTCTATTGCATCCATACATTTTTATTTACTTGTAAATGTTTGCGTGACAGATATGCCAGTTAATTATAGTTAATAGCTCGTACTATTTTAAAGCAAAGTTTTATGTGTTTAAGGTGGGGTTTTTTTAGAAAGGAAAGTAAAGAAAAAATTCAAAGACTGACAAGATGTGTTTACTTCACTGAAGCCCAAGGGCATCATTTTTTTGAGTATGCCAATGAGACAGAGTAAGAACTTGCACCAGAAGCAGCTGAATGAGAAGATAAATAAACCACACTACTTTCTAAAGTTCTGATGGTTTATAGCATGATGCCAGATGGTTTATAGTACCAGGTTAAATATTTTCAACTGGGCACTATCATGACTTCTCTTACTCTTTCAAGTATCACCTGAAGAAGGAGAATTTTAAAACTAAAAAACCCCAACCAAAACCTACTCTCCAGGAACTACTGTGCCTTCTAGATAAATGGAAAAACAATTTTTCTCTGTGATATTAATTCCATGCTAACAAGCTTTTTCAAAACCTGCTCAGTAGTGCACAAAATACAGAAACAGTAACCTAGTAAAATTTGAAGCATGTTAGAGAAACTGTATATTGGAAATTGTGTAAATTGCGTACTGTAAATCACCTTTGTTAAATGCTTCCATAACAAGTACAGAAAGTATCCTTTACTGTTCCATTTGCAGTGCACTGTCTGTCTGTGAACTGGTCACTCCTCTAAGCGGAATCACTCATGGAACCATAATGCATAAATCTGTGTGGCCTGCAAGCCAGCTACATACATGCAGGTTTCCATCACTTTGATAACATCTATCAGGATCACCTTACAACAGATCCAATTATTATTCAAGAATTTTCAACCAAAAGCAACAGACCTGCAGCACTGAGACCTTAAGTCCTCCCTGATACTCCTGTTAATAAAATGCTAAATTAAAAAGCCACACACATGACACCTTACCTTTGACGCCATACGCATGAACAGTGAGTTTTGATCCTCTGCTGTTCTCATCTTCTCATTTTTGACCAAATCCTTCAGGTTCATACTATCATCATCTTCAAAATACCTTACTCTTTCTTTATCTACATGGGTAGGGATCTGGAAACAAACATATTGAAAATAAATATTAACCTAATAAGAAAGATCAGCTATAAAATGCAAATCCCAATAATTTCAACAAATTTAAAGAATTACAAATCAAGCTAAGCACAGCTGAAACAATTGGACTTGCCGCTTCATTTGACCTAAGGAAAAGAACATCTTCCCCGTCTTCAATTGCATCAGTATGTCTAAGTAAAAATATAGCCTCCTCCCACAATCACTACATCCTTTATATCCTTAAGCTATCAGATTTACAACATTACCACTCGGGAAAGATGTACAGTAATTCACTGAAACAGCTAATCAGCTCACAAAAATGGAATATTCCAAAAAGTAATTTTTGTTATTTACAGAAGCTTTTGAACTGCCAAGTCACAGACACTATTGAAAACTTTTACAAAATGTGGTACCTCTGCTGAGAAAAGCTGCCATCTTAGACAGGGTGCACAAGAGAACAGAGTTTGTCCTTTAGGGCAGGACTAAACTAAATCCTGAAGGAGCATAGGGAATGGCCATTAACGTAAAGCAAGACGGAATTTTCCAGAATGGAAACGAGGAGGATCATGAGCAATTCATCACCCTCTTGAGCCTTTCACTCCTCTATAGCAGTATCACAAACTGATCAGTCTCACTAATTAAGAAAATACTTACTAGAAATATGAGGTATTGTCATCTCCTATCCCAAGAAGATAAAAATATTAATTTATTTACTGTTACATGCAAATATCCTAAGAATAAAACACTGTTCCAGCCTCCAGCTTCTCACCAAAGTACTTTGTTACAGATATAAGGTTATTATTTTTATTATCAGTAGTGACAGTACTTTTGATCAGGAAAAAAGCAAAGGAAAATTAGCCCAAGTCTTGAGTATCGCAGTAAAATCTTCCTTATTTTGGAAATATTCACCTCTGCTAATCTTGGTTATTTACATACCTTTGTGCAAAATAAACTAAGTGGCTAAGGGACAGTGATAACTTGAAAAACTTACTTTTCCTTGAATCTGCATTTAAACAAACCCTAAAGTGATCCCCAGGGAAACACAGTCTGAAAATAAACTTAATATATGCTTAATAAACATGTACTCTAACACTTAATTACAATCAGCTTCCTAAAGGAACTCTTTAACTACCTATTGACATTCTGATAAGGCACTCATATTAATTATGGCAGCATGAAACTACAAAATCATTTCAGAATTACACTTCAATATGCATATTTAAAAACTTACTGTCTGGCGTTTTCTCCGTCCTCCTTTTGGTTCCTGTGGTTCAGTTGGCGCAGTCACAGGCCATGCCCTTCCGCTTTGATCTGTTCTGATAAGGACCACTTGTTCGTCTTCTTGATGGCCTGAACCCTGTGTCAGGTTTTAAAATAGAAGATGCAGATAAACCAAAAAGAAACACCTAATCCACACTAAATACATGTTTAAAATCCTAAAAAGTAAGCAACAAATTCTTTACATTTTGTGCGATCATTATAATTCAAAGCAGGTAACATTACTTCACACAAGGTATTCTTTTCCATATTCAAAAAGAACAGAATAATAAAAATATATTCAGCTAATTAAGAGCAGAGTTAACAAATCCTTTTCAAGAAGAACCAAGTTTATATTCTTGGTTCTCTCTCATAACACTTCATCCCCAGAAGAAATACAATGCTCCTGAAGATTTGAAAAGGTAATATTGAAATACTGTACACCACCATCCTTATAACAGCATATTTCTGAACACCATGTGAAAAGCTGCAGTATGTTACCACTTCTGGGTTTTTTGTGGACTGGGCATGTTGGGGTTTTGGGGGCAATTTTTATTTATTTTTTTTTTTACTTTTTTTCCTTTCAAAACTTGGTTAAAAAACTAGCCAAAGCATTAGCTATTGTTTTTCTACACATTCCATTAGATCAAACTTTTTGTTTCCTACACTTTACCTACCACCAGTACAGAGCACTTTTATCACAATGTAATAATGAACTTTTTTAAATCTTGACTCTAGGATATGCAGAATAGGAGATATAAACAGCTCAACACAAGTATCTCAGTGAAGAAGAAACAGATGTGTAGGTGTAAAATGATTATTTAGGTCAAATTAAATTACAGACTGAGGGTAAAAATGACAACGTTTAAATCATCTGTTTGTGTGTTGAAATATATGGAAACAAACCCAAGCTTTTACCTGATATAGGCCAAATAAGTCATTTGCCTTTGGACGGCAAGCACAATCTCCCATAAGCTACACTTCTATTTAATTACTGCTTCTGCATACCAAAATATATTTGGGAATCATGAGGAAGGTATCTTCTAAATTTGATTAACCAAGCTCTTGAGGTGCTGGAGACGTGAGGTGAGGCATACACAGGACAAGGCAACAAGGGAACCTTTTACATATTTATCCTTGGTCCTCATGGTGGAATGGAGCCACCAGTTCACCTGCTGGAAGAGTAACACAGCAGGGCACAAGTAGTCCGCTCACACATTGAGAGCAATAGTCCTCATTAGTAGGACACAAACGCTGAACAAACTGACTAGGGATGTTGCCCTGAAGAATCTTCTACTCATACATCTGAAAAAACAGTCTAACCAGGCACATGGAAGTCAGCAGCTGCCTTGGCTGCAGCAACCACGAGATACTAGAGCTTAAGATTCTAAACGAAGTGAGGAAGGCAAGTAACAGAACAAATTAAAACCCCTGGATTATAGGAAAATGGACTTCAGCTTATTCAGGGATCTGCTTGGCTGGATCCCATGAGAGATGTTAATGAATGACAAAGGTGCCCAAGAGAGCTCGATTTTCAAAGACACAAGGGACAAGAAGGGTCCATTTGATTTGCTATTTGGCTAAATGAGGAACTTCTAAAAAAGCTCAAAATCAAAAAGGAATCTTTCAGAAGGTGGAACCTGAGACAGGTTACCCAGGAGGACCACAGAAGCACCTTCTAGGCATGCAGGGACAGAATCAGGAAAACAACACTTGAAGCTGAAACCAGCAAGAGATGCAAAGAACAAAAAGAAGGGATTTTATGAGCATACTGGATATCCTTCTGCAAACAAGGACAACACAGACCCACTGCTGAAAGCAAGGAAAGACATAATGACAAAGGACATGAAAGTGGGTAAGACACTCAATATCTTGCCAGTCTTATCTTGGAGGGATATGTAGACTGCAAGATGGGCAGAAAATTGTCTGGATTGCCAGGCTGAAAGAGGAATCGTCAATACTTCAAAGTCTAACTGGCATTCCTCATAGTTTAACTAGCACATTGTTACAGACGCCATTCCTCAGGGGTTGATCTCTATCAACACAACTTAAATCCAACAGCCTGGACAATGACACAGAATGTCCCCTCAGTAGATGGGGACATGGTTGGTAGACTTGAGTGTAGGGGTGCCATTCAGAGGGATCTCAACAACCTGAAAGAGTAGGCTGACAAGAACCTCAAACCTACATGAAGTCTTACACCTGGGAACAAACTCTTGTATCGACAAAGGTTGAAGACAGACTAGAGGGCACCTCTGTATAAAAAAGACTTGGGAGCCTTGGTTGACAGCACATCAGAAAACGAGTTTGTTAGCCACCAAATCACATCCTGAGCTGCGTTTTCCATCTCATAGATTGTACAAAGTAATGAGAATTCTAGAGGTCAAAATGCTGCCCTTTATCATGCGCATGCAATTTATTGTATCAATTTAGAAAAATTGCAAAAAAGTAATTTTCAAAGGATTCCATAAACTAGTAAGATTACAGAGGGAAATGGACAACTGAAAAAAGCTTAAAGTGTTCATTCTCCCAAAACTGCTCTCGCTCTGGACAAAACACAGCATAAAAACATTCTGAAATAACTCCTATTTTGTAAATGATATAAGTATGTAGTCTTGAATCATGTTGAGTGAAATAATCAGTTTTGTCAAGTGCTAAAAAATGTGTATCAAAAGTTATCATTTCCTCCCTCTGTAAAACTAAACAGAATCTTGTACAGGTATTTTCAGATTACCACCTTTTGTATCATCAGCTAAAAGTTTTTCAGTAATTTTCTACTCTATATTTTAGTATTTAACATTGTTACAGATATACAACAGTCTTTAATCAGACTTCCTTTGTTCTTTATATAGAACATAATACAACTGCTTCTTTACAATGGATGTAAAATTTTGTAAGTCTCCACATTGCCTTTGCTTTCCTTGTAACCAGCAGACATCAGTAAGAAATATTTTATTTTTAGAAAAAAAACAGTTTGCTTTCTGTTATTATTGCAGTCAACAAGTTCTAACCTGTTCTCTTTAACAAGACAAATAGCACCAAAGGCACATCTTACCAGCTATTTCAAAATTACTACTACCTGACAAAGCATAGAAACCTTTTTATGAACCATGAGCCAAAAATAAAAGATGATTATGTATTTTCTTTTTTCTTTAATATGCTTATCCTAACCGGTGTAAGAATTCAAAATTTCTAAACAGGAGCTACCTGATCTAGAACTAGTACAATCAGTCAAATGAATCCTTTGTCTGACACACAGCTTTCATTTAAACTGAACAAACGCTAAGAAGAAACCAAAGACAAAAGGTGTCATTTTTCTTCCATTATCTCTATCAGTATTTTGAACACTTTTTTTTTTTNTTTTTTTTTTTTTTTTTTTTTTTTTTCAGTACTGGAGTTCACAAAGCATCATGTCCAGGACCCAAACTAAGAGAAGACAGGACCCAGAACTAGTCCTCTGGTTTGAGTTTTTTAAACTTCCATTTCAAATGTGAAAGGCAAATCACTACTGAAGAGGTATCACAAAATCCATGTCACAACCTACACCACGATGCTACTAAAACCAGCACATGCCCATTCTGCGTGATGCTCCTAGTCTATTTAAGTTGAAGGAGAGAAAAGAAGAAAACACCAACAAAAAACCCTACTAGCTATGACTGGCGGCCCTCCTGAGATTATTTTACTGAGAGAAAAAATACCACAGCTGTGAACACATTAAATGCTGGATATCAGAAACAAAGTAGTTGACAAAGTGGTCCTTACCACTAGACACAGACAGAGAAGGTTAATATGAAAACTACTGGTAATGTTGACTTTTCCTTATCAGAATCCAAAAAGCCAGCTGCCAATTGCCTGGCTTCAGTTCAACCTGTCAGCCAGTGACAGGTGAATGGATAGTAAAATCACTATCACTTGTATGAACACAGAGGATACGCCTCAGTTTTCCAAGTAAAATAGGAACATTTAGGCAGACAGTACAAATCCTCAATATACTGGGAATCTTTGGGACTGTAAGACCACAAGTAAACACGTGCTTCAAGGCACTACCTACATGTGAGGTCATCTTAGTTTGGGCAGAGAAGTGTAATCCTCAAACTCCTAGTCTGCCCTTCAGCACTTAAGAACTTACAGGCACCTAAGTTTTTATCCGTAGAGTTCTAGAGTCTTATCAAGTTATGCCTTGAACATGCTCAGAACTGCTCCCATTCTGCCAGAGATGGATGGCTTAACATCTATTCCACATCCAAACCCAACAAGAATGCATGGACTAAGTTATCCCTAAGTTTTACTCCTGGTTGGCTTAGTTCACATTCAGTGCTCATTAACACTTGAGTTCATTATAATGAGCTTTGGCCACAGATTTAATTCAGAAAAAATCACCCTTTTATAAAAATATTCTGGAGCAAAATCATTCAGTTGGGCGGGGGACTTGACTTCAATGCAGCTCAGGAAGACTACAATTTTCTCTCCTATGACTTCTCTACCCACCAAGAAGAGGAGGAGGATGCCTGGAATACCTGTACAGCAGGGATGAGTAATACATGTGGACGACTTACTAAGCCAGACAGAATTTACCAGCACATATGAAAAGGGAGAATTGTCATACAGCTCAGTGATGAAGGCTCTCCCATGGATTCCAGTCCTTCATACAAAATACCGTGCAGCAGAATGAGTACATCTATTTCCCAAGTGACTGCTTAAATACTTAATTACACTTCAGCTATTACAAACTCCATTTCTAGGTATTTACAGTTGCAGCCCCCTAAAGGTAAAGCATGGGAGTGCCAAGTGCTGTTCCATATCACTCCATTTATGCGCCCAGCCCTCCGTCTTCCCATACCTTCATCTGCCCTCACCAACAACCTTCTCATTTGGAATGGTAGTTACTACCTTTTCAGCTGACAGATGTATGTTCAGATGATGGACATCCTATCAAGAGCCAGGTCAGCTCAGCTCCCTCCAGAAGAGAGACAATAGTACATTCCCACTTCATAGGGGTTCTCTCAGACTTAAATAAAGAGCTATGTATATATATAAATACATGCACATATAAAAATAAGACAGAAATTCTTCACCAGAAAAAAAATATTTAACTTTCTGAAAAGATTAATGACAAAAAATTAAATCAAAAACCCTGAAAGCCTCTTGATTACACTGCAAAGGTGTTTAGGTAAGTCAGTTGATTAAATTAGAGCAAACAGTGGGGACATCACTAAATCTGGAGATATTAGGACAGCCTTTGTCAAATCTTATAAACAACTTTACTAATCTCAATTTGAAGCTATTTTCCACCAAACAACCAATACATCTGCCATCCTTGCCTAATGAAAGATTGTCCCAAAAAACTCAACAGTCTGAAAATTCTGTAGAGATTGAAGTATGCTAGCTTCAATGGCTTAATTATATTTTTCCAAGAAAAGATGCTGGTTTCGGGTGAATCAGGTCCCTCCTTCCCCATATCTTTGTGTTGCTGAGACAAGAAAAGGGATGGAAATCTTCCATAGGAGTGGCTGGATCTTTTCTATTCCTCGTCTCTAAATTTTCACCTCATTGTAGTACATACAACTTTTCAAAATGACAAATTACTAAAACCAATAGACATTACAGCAGCAATACCGCTTGGCTCAGTAACTGCACAGAATAGTCAGAATCACATTCTCACGTCAACTTACAAGCATTTAATTCCATTTAAAACCTCCACTCGCAAATTTAAGTGTCTTGACTAAAATCTTTAAAACAGACATTTCAAAAAGGATGCCATCGTTGAGCAGCCTATTATTTTCCCAAAATGAATAGAATTCACAAGGTGTTCTACACATCAGAAAAACAGACTTTATATGCCTTTGAAGACAGGTTCCAAAATATTACAATCTAACAACAATTCCACTTTCTTTTCTTCCCTGTATGCCAATAGACTAATATATAGGCAGTAGAAGGGCATCTTCTGGATCTGAACCATGGAATGAGTTTGGGCGGAGGCAGAAACTTAGTAAAATAGAGCTGCCTCTGTGCCCACTCAAATATTCCTCCTGTCTCCTAACGCATTTGATAATTCTTCACTAAGTTTCCATCCTCAGGAGGCCAATTGTTTCACTTCAAATATGACAGGCCATATAGGCTGTTACCAAACTTAAAACATCTGGCTGAAGATCAAGCAAAAACCACAATACAGTAATCAAACACCTAAACCCCTCTTTTCTTGGCAAAAAATCTTTTATATTATATATTATAAATTATGAAAAACTTCAGACCTAGAAGTATGATTTTGGAGACTCTTCTGGAATGCTTTTAAGTCAAAGTATCATGTCTGATACCGATATCATGGATTATTTCCACGTTTAATGATCATCTACATAAATAGGCATCTGTTCCCTACCCACCTTTTTACTGTTTAAAACAGGACAGTGTGCTCTAGTTCCACCTCAAAAAAAAATCACTTTCTCAGCCTCCTGAGAATCATCATCCCCTAAATTGTCTATTTATTCTAGCAATAAGCAATTCACACTGGAATGTATCATTGGAACACTTTGTTATTTTAGCATGATACAAAACTCAGCAGCTGCCACCACACACTAAGCTACTATTAAATTGCTCTTTTAGAAGTAGTGCTCTCTAGACACAATCTTTTCTCCTGGCGAATGCTCTGATCTTGGACGTACAGAATGGTTCACAAACCAAACAAACTTACATTTTGTGGAAATAAACAAGTGTTATACCGGAACATACACATGAGATGTATGCCGGTGTAAGCTGACTTGTGTGGGAATACTTCCCTTTTTCCACATCCAGGACTTCAGATGGTCTCACATCCTATTTTGGGTATTACACTTCAAGAAAGATGCAAACTTAACAGGAGAGTAACTAGAGAAAAGCAAGATGAATGACTACAGGAGAAGAAAAAGTTAAGGAAAAAAAAAAAGAGCTGGAAAAGAAGGAAGGCAAAATTAGGGAACACATGCTGGTAGGCTACAAAAACTCAAAGTTTCGTTAAACAGACTACGTGATGAATAAGAGGAAAACCAAAAGGTTTAAATTACAGAATAAATGCAAGTTAATATTAAAAAAGAAAGGTTTTTCTAACTTTAAGGACTGTAGAGCAACAGTAAAGTTGCCTGGGAAGAATATGGAATCATCATCATGTTTTCTTTTTTTATAAAAAACAAGAAGGGCTAGAACACTACTAAGAACCACAGATTCGTAGTCTCCAATGAAAGCACAGAGGAAGACAGTAGAGCACTATTAATTTGTAAAGAGAGATTTCAGTAAGCTCCCATTTACACAACATGAAATGATGCAGAGGGTGAACATTTTGATATAACACATACTGATTTATTTGAGTCAGAAACCTACAGCTGGCAGGTCTGGGAGGTTTTGTGAATTACTTTTTTTTTTTCCTAATTTCAAAGAGTCCAGAGTGCTGACAGAAGGCATGTGAGAATGACTATAACATATTTAGATTTAATATTCCAGAGAAAAGGCAAAAAAATTATAGTAATATTTAGTTTCAGAAGATAAAGCATACAAAAAAAAAAAAAAAGCAGGCCCATCCAAGAGAAGCTAAAAGAAGCAGATACAAGTATAAAATAATTATGGACAGCATAAAAACTAATGTGAAGCCATGTTAGAGACTAAAACTAAATGCGTACTATGAACCAAGACGAATCCAACTGATGAAATATGTCAGGTGTAATTATTCAGAAGATTAAAGAAGTTATTACAGGTAAAGACATCTTTCAGAAGTCAAAGTCCTGTCTAAATAGAACTGAATTAAAAACACAACGTAAATATATAAAGTTAATCGTATTACATAGAAAGGCAAGATAAAAGTTGATTCTGAGGAGGATCTTACTAACAAGAAATACAAAAGCTATTTCTAAAGACATCAGATGCAGAGAGGTTTCCAGCAGGAAAAAAAAAAAATCACTACAGCAGTATCAGAAGATAACAACTGATTAACAAATTGCATTCAAAATATAAGATTTTTCTATTACACAACTTCACCTTCAAATTGAAATGTCAGTAAAAAGAATTTTCAACCAAGTTGCCATGAAGGGAAGATTTTCACTAGAGGTCCCCAAAAGAATTCCAACACAAAGTCTGCATCCTTCAGCATGCATTACATCACTCAAACAGGTCTCAGTACAAAAATAACAGAGAGAGAAAAGTACAACATAAACCTTTAAGAGGTGCCAAAGGCTGATTCTGGGAATTACGGGGCGATGCATCAAAAAGTTGTAATGAACAAATTCACACTAGTATAACAAAGAACAGAATTCCCCTACGCTTGAACAAACGTGGCACACTGCAAAACAGCCTTTGCAGGGAAAAGCCTCAACTCACAGAAGTATTACACTTCTCTGAATGATTTAAAGGATTGTGGATACTGATCTAACTGAAAACTCTCATTGTATCTGTTGGTATTTTCTTTACACGTTTATAGGCATGCATTCCTACAACTACATGGCACTGTACACAGTAACACCTCTGTGCCATTCAGCATAGCACAAGAATGGAGTAACTACTTTCCTTCCTAATAACAAACAGTGGAATCATCCAGGAGACCTTACATATGTGCCCAGGAACTCCTACCATCTTTCATAAGAGGCAATAATTATCTTTTTGTGCTTTAGGTAGAGATTCACCTGAATCTGGCTTTTTGCTTCTGTTTTAACTTGCTTTTAATATCTAGAGTGTGTATTATTTCTTCATGCAGTGGCATGGCATTATATAGCTTATTTTAAACCTCTCAAGTTTCTGAATTAATGACTTTTCTTATTAAATATTAAACTATATTATAAGCAAAAAAGATAGTACTATAATAATTATTAATAATCAGCTACATATTATCTTTATTTATAAGTGAAATATAGGTTTGATATGTATATTAAAGTACTTTAAATTTGATAAATATCATTAAATGTTAAAACTGAAGCCAGAGAAGAGATTCAGTCACCATCACTGAATCTTGACATAACTGCTACACAATGTAATTTACAGTCTGTAACGAACAAATATAGTGTGTATTTACAGAATGAGAGGGGGATTGTTTGTTGCCATTAATTAATGAACATGAATTTTTACTTCAGGCCAATGAAATATGCAAAGTACACAGTTATTCTCACCAAACATACAAACAGCTATATAGCAATTAATACCCAACTGAACAAAACAAAGCAGACAAGTCCGGTTATGAAAGATAAATGCTTTAAATTATATACATAAATAAATAAAATGCAGTTATAAAAAATATTAACTCCCTAGAGATGATGTCTGATCCATAATCCAGCAGGAGGAAATGGAAAAGCTCCGACATCAGGTGCACAGCTTAATTTGAGGAATAGACACCAGAGCAGCCGAACAAGGGGAGCGAACAGGCCAAGCATCTGAATAGGATCTACTCAACTGGAACTGCTTTTCAATGTTAACAACTAAGGAGAATAAAATATATCTTAATAGTCAGTATAATGTGGGATAGGGAGCAACTAGAGCTAGGAAAAACAAACGTGTTTTTTTTACTTAGTGAGCCAACAAAAAGCTGCATCTGCGTGGCTGAGAGCTGTCTGCAAATGTTTACCAAGAGCTACACTAAAGTGGCACAAGCACAGTGTAATGAAGGAATAACAAAGCTCAGCAACAGTCATCAGCAAGGAACAAACCTCCACAACCTAGTTATGGACAAATTAGACACTAAACTAAGTATCCTTTCTCTTACAGCCTACAGCCAATGGAAATGGTTCGAATATCGTCTTATTTTTCTATTGCAAAAGTCTGTCCTTAAAAATATCAAGTGTCTAAAAGACATCTAGCACCACAGCACCTCTCAACGTGCTGGACGCAGCTATTTCTTCCATCCACTGTCACCTGTTCTCTTCCACGACTCTTTCTTCTCCTATTTCAGTCACCCTTTTAGGTTCTCATGTTGCGTTGTTTTTGGTTTTTTTGAAACATGAGTTTCAAAGCATTTAAACAACCCTTCAGGCTCTGCAGTTTGTCAACCATCAACTCTGAGGTAAAGCTTATAAAATCCAAAGGAGACCATTCTCCATAGAGGGATCAAGGTTTAGATCTCACAGCAAGAAGAAATTAAAACGGTCACAGGTCTGTAACAGCATCTTCATAGAATCATAGAATGGTTAGAGTTGGAAGGGACCTTAAAGCTCATTGAGTTCCAACCCCTCTGCCATGGGCAGGGACACCTCTCCCTACAGCAGGTTGTTCAAAGCCCCATCCAGCCTGGCCTTAAACACTTCCAGGGATGGGGCATCCACAGCTTCTCCACCTGTTCCAGTGCCTCACCACCCTCACAGGAAAGAATTTCTTCCTAATATCTAACCTAAATCTCCCATCTTTCATTTTAAAACCATTACCCCTTGTCCTATCACTCCACTCCCTGACAAAGTGTCCCTCTCCAGCTCTCCCGTAGGCTCCCTTCAGATACTGGAAGGCTGCTATCAGGTCTCCCTGGAGCCTTCTCTTCTCCAGGCTGAACAGACCCAGCTCTCTCAGCCCATCTTTGATTTGGATTTCTTACAGCAGAAAAAAAATAAGATTAAGAAAAATAGCACCATGAAGAATGGAAGCAAAAGCAAACCTCCACTAAGTTTAAAAATTTAGTATTTCAAGAAAGATTAAGTAAACATAGTAATAATCATCACTACTACGACTTCAAAAAGTATTAACCTAATATAGCAAGGAGAATAAAAAAAAGTTTTACAAGATCAGAAAGTTGGTCTGCCACAATCAGGATCTTGTGCTTAACAGTGAGGAAAAGCATTAGAAAACCTAATGCAGGCTGTAACACAGAAAAGAACTAACCTACATAAGAGGATCTTCATCGGGTGCCAGGTTTATGAATAAATTATAAGACTGAAAAAATAAACATAAATAAATAAAAAATACCCCCCTCCCAAACCACATTCTTTACAAAAGGATTAGCTACTTAGATAACTACTAATTGTTTGGTCTCTATTCTTTCTTTCCCCAAGTCAGTGAGTGACACAGGTTAATACATGTTATGTAAAAAACCTAATTTCATCTTATTGATATAAAATCAGTTACCCTTTTAATGCAACAATTCCTTGTTCTCATATTACAAAAAAGGGGTATTTTAGCTAAATTGCTTATTACTCAGAATAAGTAACCTGACCTTCTTAACCTCTCCTCCTACTCCTCTTACAGTGAATGCCTCCAATCATCGCTGCATTCAAAAAATCTTTCTATTTGCTCTTACTACTTATTTTCTTAGAGGATCTCTGAGATAGGGCCATCAGAATAATAACCCAGGAGTAGAATGGACACGCACACAGATCTCAACTGAAGCTCAGTAAGAGCCATACTACCAGCCTGTGGGAGAAAGACTGGAAATAGTAATGTGTTACTTACAGCAGCTTGCAACGTGTCCTGTGACGTGCCCAGAAATGGAGAAAACTAAAGTGATTAAGTCTAACGTAACAATAATATTGGATGTCAGGAAGGCACATAACTGTGCAAATACAACTTTTTTTTTTGTTTAAAAAAAAAAAGGCCTAGAGATGCAGTTTGGTATTTTAAAGTGTTAGCTACACTTTGAAGTGGTTACTCACTTAACCCTACCAAAGAGCCACTGTAGGTAAGGGACGTAAGAAAATTTTTAAAAATGTAATGACTAGACGATTCGCTTCTATAGCAAGAACATCTGATAAAAAGCCATACATACTCTGAGTATAAACAACAGAAGTATTGCAGCAGGCTGGTTCTTAAGTCCTGTTTCATCTTATCAATGACAAAAATGTCATACACAACTGAGAAGCTGATAAGCAGAAGTTCGGTATATGTAAATAAAAACAGCATTTACTTCAGAAATGTAGTTATTTAGTGATAAGTAAATAAAGAAGCAGAGCATAAATACCACAAGGAGTTTCAAAAGCATTCAGGCCTCAATATTCGCTCTTTGGAAAAGAGATTTACCCTAGCTCTGGTATATGAGATATTTTCAGACACTGCAGTTTCAGAAAAGGTAATTTTACAAACCAAAAGCAACGGATTAACCCAACCAAAAGACAGTAATTCCGGCATACACAAGTGAGGGAGCATACTAATGCATTTCTATTAGAAAAATAAGTAGTACAATCTGAAAAACTATAATTAGTAGTATTAATGAAGTATATGTAGAAAAGAGTCTTCAAAAAAAAACCAACCCAAAAACAAAACAAAGAGTTGTAGAAGAATGTGGACAATTAGAAGTTGAAAAATTATGCAGAAATTCTACTTAGTGTTAGAAAAAACAACAGAGCCAGAAAAGCTGGCACCATCAGCTACAAGTACTGCACGGCACTTGGAAAGGGCTTTTGCATCGAGCATCAAAGCAAGCTCCAGAGTTTTTGTATTATCAGTTTGAACTCTTATGAAGTCTTATCTGCTCTGCCCTTTTATACCTGTTACGTGTACCTAAACCAGAAGATATTTTGTATCATTTAGTTGCTGATACCATTTCTCCAGTACTTTTTAATTGTGAAAACCAATTTCCTATAAATTACATTCAGAAAGTTAAGACAGTTTGTCTTAATACATTTTTGTCTTATAAATAATTGTGTAATATTCTCTTACCGACATGGAGAAGAGTGTTCAGGAAATGCACTCAACAGAAATTGTAAATACCTATTCTTTTTTCTTTTTTAATGTACGCACTAATGATATTAAAGCTGTTTTGCGAGAGTAGGCCCACTTTATTACTCCCTTTTCCAGTTAAGAGTGTATTTGGTTTGTGTGGTGAGGTTTTGGTAGCAAGGGGGGCTACAGGGGTGGTTTCTGTAAGAAGCTGCTAGAAGCTTCCCCCACACAGCAAGCCAGCTCCAAGACAGACCCACTGCTGGCCAAGGCAATGGTGGTAGCACCTCTGGGGGTAACATAGTTAAGAAGAGAAAAACAAAACTCAAACCTGCACAACAGCAACCAGGAGAGAAGAGTGAGAGAAACAACTGTGTAGAAACCAATGTTAGTGAAGAAGGACGGGGAGAAGGTGCTCCAGGCATCAGAGCAGAGATGCCCCTGCAGTCCATGGTGAAGACCATGGTGAGCCAGGCTGTCCCCCTGCAGCACATGGAGGTCCATGATGGAGCAGATATCCACCTGCAGCCCACAGAGAACCCCACACTGGAGCAGGTGAATGTCCAAAGGAGGCTGTGACCTGTGGGAAGCCTGTGATGGAGCAAGCTCCTGGCAGGACCTGTGGACCCACATGGAGCGAGGAGCCCATGCTGCATGCTAGTGAAAGTTTGCCAGCAGGACATGTGACCCCATTTGAGATCCATGCTGGAGCAGTTCATGAAGCAGCGCAGCCTGTGAGAAGCACCCACATTGGAGAAGATTGTGGAGAACAATCTCCTCTGGGAGGGACGGGAGGAACCCCCCCACCAGAGCAGGGGAAGAGTGTGAGGAGTCCTCCCCCCCGAAGACAAAAAGAGCAGCAAAGACAACATGTGATGAACTGACCACAACCCCCATTTCCCCCTGCACCACATGGAGGAAGGAGGTAGAGAAAATCAGAAGTGGAGTTGAGCCTGGGAAAGAGGGGGGGAAGGTGTTTCAAGATTTCATTTTTATTTCACATTATCCTCCTCTGATTTGATTGGCAATAAATTAAACTAATTTTCCAAAGTCAAGTCTGGTCTGCCTGTGACGGTAATTGCTGAGTGATCTCCCTGTCCTTATCTTGACTCCCCAGCCTTTTGGTATTTTTTCTCTCCCCTGACCAGCTGAGAGGGGCAGGGACAGATCAGCTTAGCGGGCACCTGGCACCCAGCCAGGACCAACCCACCACACAGAGCTGGGCAACTCTTTGAGTGGAAAACACAAACTTTTGCTGAAGAAAGAATGGCACAGCCAACCTGCAGACAAGATTCAAGTGTGATGAAACAACAGGAATTAGAAATTATGATGAGTTGACAGGTCAAAGCCATCTTCTGCTGTATCTCACTACCATCTGAAGTTCCAAATGAAATCAAAATTATGCTGTGCATTCAGCAAGGATCATTAATCACCAGCGTAGTAGTTTTAATACAAGTATCTCATCTGTATTTTTTCTGAGAAGCAGTTTTAAATAATTCTTAAATGATAATATATCACAAGTCTAAAAGCATTACTAAAACTGTATTTAAGCTCTGCATTGGATATGTCACAAAGAAAGGTCACCCAATCGTGTGTTACTAAAATATATTGCAGGTAAATTTTGACAACTAAGTATCTGTAATGCAGAAAAATACCTGTGTTTATAGTCTCAATGCCCAAACCTGAAGTTAAACATGCTGGCACACCTACAATTCAGAATGTTTATTTTCAAGGTGATTTGGGGTTGTTGTTTTGGTGGGGTTTTTTTAAAGAAAAAACCCAGACAAATCAGAAACACTTCTTTCTTTCCCTTCCTATTCCAAAGTACTAATGACTATCTAAATTTTACATATATACACACAAATACACAAACACATATGCACAGGCATAAACACACTATTTTTAGATAACTGGCCCTTTTTCCAAGGAATCACTGTCACTTTTAAGCTACTTTTGAAAAGCCCAATCTTGAAAACACGAGAAATGAAGAAACCTTTTCATTTTCCCTATTATTGCTATTGGAACCAATTAAGTATTATTTCACATTTGTTCCACAACTGATTCCTCTCAGCTACTCCTAAGGTCATATAGTTCACTTGTCTCAGGATAGTAACTGTGCTGAAAGTAATTTCTCTAGATAAAGACCCAGCATGTCCCATCCTGTCTCTCTTAATGCAGAACTATATATAATGGTATGCCAGGGATGTTATTTTATCATAAATGGGATTTGAGGTATAACCCAAGCTGCTGTATCCACTTCTCTTTTGAAAAAAAGATGTAAATTCTGCAAAAAGAAGAAGAAAAAAAAAAAATTTATACTGCGCTAGGTTCCCCAAAATTCTCTTTCAGTCTGGACGCTAATGCATCTCAGGGGTCCAAATCAAACATCAGACCTTCAATACATCGAAATTGGTGTTCAGGTGTAGTTTGTAAGAAGTAGTGTTGGAAACATAATTCTTATTTATACTCAGGAAGAATATTAAATAAATGAGCAAAAACATTCGAAGTACATTAAAATCTTGATATTAGGAAGGCTTTAACTAAAAGACAAACCCTACTAAACCATAAACTTGCTAAATTAACTTCCCCTTGCACTATAAACCTTCTCCACCCCAGATGCACAAGCAATGGACTGGAGAGTGTTACACTTACAGAGCCAACAGGTACCCTAAAAAAAGGTTTCTCCTTTAAAGCAGCACTATGTCAGTCAAATGTCTACCGTAAAGTGAAATGCAGTGCCTGCCAGAACTGAGATCACTGTTCTACAGGTATCTTTCATGCCTAACATGCTTCACAGAAGCGCTACATAGCCTGCATTAGAAAAACTCCAGGAGGTTTTTTCTGAGTTTTTTTGCTGTCTTGAGGAATATATCTCTCTCTCTTGTGGAATCTATGTGTGTTCATATTTTATGTGTGTGTATATATATCTATATCTACATCTATGATAATCATTAGTTTATTCCGCATGCTTTAAGTATATTTACTACATGAATCTTACTGACTGAAGGCTGATGGAGTTTGATAGAAAATTCAGTTATTCAAATGAAGAGTGGCTATGCCAAAATCATTCATACTTTCCTTACAATTTCTCAAATGCATGGCAGAAAAGCCTTTTACTAGTTTCTCTACTTTTTCAGATCTTCACTCTCTTCTTTTAAATACTCTATGACAGTCTATCCTCTACCATGTTATTTTGCTTAAAGTACCACCTTCTGCCTTTCAGTCAATTTCGTATTGATTTTGTATTTTAAACACAGTTCATCATTATTAAGAACTGACTCTAGCAACTGCTTCAGCAGAGAATACTTTGTTTCCTGCGTGCTGATTAAATGCTATGGAACACAGTAACAGGCTTAGTGATGAGAACGTTTTTTTCTGATAGGCCACACTTAGTTTGCAATTGGAAACTGTTTTAAAAGATGCATACACTTATACTTCATACATCCACCACCATGAACCAAGTCTAGAGTTAACCAAGCTTGCATCATGTCAGTATATTTCCTGATTAAAAAAAACACAATTAGGTCAGTCTGTAGCAACTCAAAAGCAAACTGTTTTTCATTTAGCAGATTTGACTCTAACTATGTAGGAACCGTATTGATAGAAATATGATAAAGGACAGTGGAAAAAAAAATCAAAAAAGGCAAAGCACACAAATTATGGACATCATAAATTATTCAGAAACATCATAAAGAACACATTCTAAGTGTGGAATAAAATATAAACACAGCAATACTAGACCAAACAAAAGGCCAACATGCCTTCTCCAGCAGTAGTCAAAAGTGAAGGCCTAAGGAGGAGTGCAAAAAGAAAGGATGCCTCCAAGAATTTGCAACTCAGCAGGTAAAAGTCAGACATCATTTTCACACAATCCTCAAGGTATTTATTTTTCATGAATTTGTAAAGTCTCTCCTTGAATCTACTTAAGCTGGAGCAACCATTCTGTGAAGAATCATCTTGTCTCCATTTGCTCTCAATCTGTTCCCTGCTCATTTAACTTTTTACCTCTCAATTTTTGTACCACCAAAAACCACTATATATGATCTACCTCAAAGGAATGCTAACATCCCAAACATATCTTGGTAAGTAAAAATACAGCATAAAAGCATAAATTATATCAGTTATGACTGGTACTGACAATGGCAGAAGTAGCATTCTCATAACTAATGTACTCAAGAGTTGTGTGGCACTTCCAGACAACAGCAATACAAACTCTACTTAGAGGTAAACCATGGACACAAAGAAGTTATTTTTAAATAGTGAAGTCTCCAGAAATTTCTGCTGTCTCCTTACATTCAATAAGAACTCATTTTCATCACTTAGCCTAACTCAGAAACTCTATAGACCAGCAGTCTCCTCTTACACAATTTCACTAGGGGCTCCAAGTGCAGCTTTGCTTTTCTCAAAACGCTCATGAAAATTTAGACATAAGCACCAAAACACAAGCATCATTTAATTCTATCACAAATTAATTTAAAATATTTAATTTTAAATAGGTTAGTCCCTTCGTACAGACCAAATGTCACTTTTGCATATTCATCCAGTTCTTTGATTTCCACAGACCCCAAAGGTTGCCTCCTGCTAAAATGTAAAGACAAAAATAAGCATAATCCACAATTTAATTTATCCTTTTAAAAAGGGTCTTTGCACATGCATTCCTTGTAAGCTGTATACATGTGACTCAAGTATTTAAGCACAATAGCCATTATGGCCCCTAATTTCACTTAACAGGTAATTTAACTGTAATCCTACTAAAATTTGTAGGACTACACAGTTAAGGTAACTTGCAGTCAAAAGAGAGGGGCTCTACCCCACGTGAGACATCCACACCGTGTGCCCCAGACACACCACACAGGTAACTTCCACCTGCAGACTTTCAGGGTGCTACATACAGACAAGTCAACGTTTCTCTCACTGGAGCTGAGCACAAAAAACCAGTTGAGACACCTACGCATTTCGCACTTAGTGCTTTTAATTACAGCCTTTCCATTTACAACACACACAGACACACACACAGTCTCTGCTCCATGACAGCTATCTAATCCAATGTTCTGCAAATCAGTCTTGTTCAGTGTCTAGACTGCTTAAAATGGTGTTTTCATCTAATTTTATGTTCAAACTGAAAAAACTAGGGTCAAAATGCTTATTTCACATTATTAATACAGAAAATAATCTGTGATGGACTTAAGGATGCCAAATATTGACATATTTGGAGGTATGAAGAGAAGAAATCTTAATAAAAATCTGCTTTTTACCTCCAATTATCTTCCTGCCTAGTCTGCTGCTCTGTGTCACAAAGTCTTGTTACTGAGGAGCTTTCCCAGCTTACAACCTGATAGACAGTGGTGTCTTTTCACAGTCCTTCTGCTTAACGTAAGGCAGAAAATTCATATCTTCTTAACTGCATATTCAAGCATTAAGCCTAAAAATAGCAATGCTTCTTAACTCTCCTAGCACAACTAACTAGAAAAATACTTACAACAACATGCCAGTTCAGAAGCTATTAACAAAAACCTTATCCTCTGTTTAAGTTCCATATGTGTATATAACATATATGTATATTTTTTTATTTATCGGTTGATAGACCAGGTAGGAAAAAGTGCAATTGAGAAATTAAATATTTACGATGACATAGAAGTGATGTAGGCAAAAAAAAAACCCATGGGGAAAATATCAAACAGCTTCAGTGAACAAATATCCCCAAATATTAACCAATATATCCCCTAGTATTTTTCCTGAAGTACAAATAAAGCAAGACAACAGCTACTCAACCCTTCAAGCGGAATATATATGAAAACTGAGCTCTTCAGCCAGACAAATTTTCTTGAAAAATTTGTATGCTAATTCAGGCAAAAGAATTCCATTTATCAAGCTACTCAAAAATCACAAACAATTTAAGAACAGCTCAACTAATTTTTATCTTTCCTGCACTGAGGACTCATGGAAGTTTACCAGCTGAAAACAAATCAAATGTTAGAAAAGCAAGACAGAGGGCTGGTAGTGAATAAAAGAAATACTTCAATACTGCTGAAAAATGACAAATGTACTTTTTTTCCCCCAATATCAAGAGAATTCAAACACATTTTCACCTGTACTGAATTTTGATCTGGAATACCTTCATACAGAGAAAACCTACATTATTAGCTGTGGTTGCTCTTTTCATTTACTATAAATGGCACACTAACTACTAAGAAGAAAGGGAGGAAAAAAAGAACAAACAAGAAAACAACAACAATCCTCTTCCCCAAGGCAAATCGTGGCTATAAAATTACACTAGTGGCCTTACTCAAGGGTTTCTTCTTCAGTATCCTGTAGAATTTTCTTGCTATTCTAGGTTTGGAAAGATGTATACATGACTACAAGACTTTTGCCTTCTTTCACCTGGAAATCTCTACTTGCAATGTCTAAATGCACTACAAACAGCAGGTCTTAAAACTAGAGATGACTTTGGCCAAAAGGAAAATCTGTAGTACAGCAGTATTACCAGGACCTTTACGCTTGGTGAAATGCATCAGCTGACACATGTAAGGTTTTTAAACACCAAACATTGGCATTTGAAAATTGCGGTTCAAAACCGTAATTTGGGGGTTGCATGGAGTAGAATTCTTGTCTAAATTCTTGTCTAAATTCTTGTCTAAATCAAACTATAAAAGCTAGATGTGCCTCTATTCTCAAATATTACAAACAAATAAAACCAGGATTTAACTATCACTTCACAGTGTTTTCAGACTGTAGCTTCTTGATTGCTTCCAGGCAGAATGATCCAACACTGCTGTTAGAAGAATTGATCTTGTCCTCTGCACAAACCCCAGTTGTCCATGCACACCCCCTTATGCCTGCATGAGTCTTCACTCCGTCACACTGGGAACTCAATTGGGAAATTGATCCATGTTCAATTAATCAAAAATAAAAAATAAACCTTCCTAGGGATATGCACTCAGAATTGCCTTCACTATTTCCTCATTTACTTCTCTAGTTCTCCCCAAAAAAAGTAAAAATAGGGCAAAGTCACATTTCAGGACCTTTCAGCCTGGCATTGGCCACAGTGCTCCACGGAACCAGAGTAAGACCTCCCTGAAACAAAATTCTTCATTTTTGTTACAGGTAGTAGAGACAAAGCTTTGAGATCAAAGGGACATCCATTAGGAAAACTGCTTCAGGTACCTTACTTGGAATACAGCTGGCTGAACTGATTGAGGCTATCACTTGGGTGGCCAACATAGGCAGGACTGATCCACACACACCAAATACACTTTCACTGCTCTTGTGTAACAAGACACAGCTGGCCCTTAACACACACCAGTACCCAACACATTCTGCTTGTGTCCAAGTAGTCTGAAATCAGTTTGAAGCCATAAAACCAGTAAGGCAACCCTGGTGGCTACCACAGGGACAGGACTGAGGACAGAGTGACCGCCAGCTGTGTTGGACTGCTCAAACTCAAAGGCCACGTAATACAGGCTAAAGTAGCAGTGAAACAAACACGAGCAAGGCGTACTCATAAAGATGAGACAACAAACCTCTACAACATACAAAAAGACCTTCATGCTCTGGAATTATAACCCGCGTGACTTCAAGTAAACTTCAAGGTTTCCACTGTGGTTTTAGGAGTCTGCCAATTTGCAGCAAGCCCAAGAAACTGAGCAACTTTACAGCAAGTTGTAAAGAAGTTGAAACTGTTCCAGCATGATGTAGTTCAAGAACTAGCCATTGGCAGAATGGCAGACTTCAGCCCTGTTGTATCTGTAAGAGACTATTTTCACTGGCCCATTGAGAGCCCAAAACAGCAGGACTGGCTCCCACAAACTAAATTTTGCTTCTGCAAGACAGATGGGCTCTAACATAAAAACAATAATTGAGATGAACAGATGTAAAAACCAAGCTCCTACATCTAGAATTATGTAAGAAGCTGATTGCAAGCTTCAGAGAAAGCCAATATGGAACTCACAGGGTAGACATTTTACATCCAAGATACTTCAAAGAGTAAAGAGCCCAATCACAACCAATCACATACCAATCACAACAGTGAAGTGGTCAATGGGGGGCTCAGTCAAGCTCCCGCAGGAAAGGAAGAAAAAGAAGGGGAAGGCTAGGGGTATTCACAACTTTTTCCACTATGCTCAGAGAGAATGCTGGACATGAACTGGACATGCCCTGTAGGTCCCCAGGCCCAGCTTGAGTAAATACACACAGAACAGGGCACCACTGAATATGGACAGGCACACAAAAGATAAAAGAAAAATCATAACTATCTTAGAGCATATTAATGAATAGAAATGCCTAAGTCAATCCCTTTGAGGCTGTAGGACAACAAGATGGTATTTCCAAACTAGCCAAGTCTATCATATACCTTTATTTTTCAGTAAGGCTCCTCCTGGACGACTTGTGCATTTTTCAGATGCCAGTCCAGAGACAGATAAGGACCCATGTCAGGCCAGAAGGACGCAGACTATTTTTTCTTTGTCAGTTTATCCTTCTGAATCCCCAAACTCTTTCATGTCTGAGCTTGGTCCTTCTACATGTAGGGAAGAATCTCCCTGTCACAGAACAGCCGATCACTTGGTAAAAGCACAAGCCGTGAGATCAACCACCCTCAGGACGAAAGAGCTAGAAGGAGAAGAAGCCTCATGCTACATATGTCTTCACTTAGGTTTTTAAAATTTCCTTTCCTTTCTGAAAATTGAAGTAGTGTTTATATTTGGTACTTTCACAATGACTCCATGCTATTAGTTTTTAAAATCCTTTATTAAGAATTGAGAGAAAAATCAGACTATGGTTAAGACTAAGGCTGAACAAAATTATTATTCTTAACTCAATTTCTAAGGAACAGATCTTTATCAACATTTTGAGGACCACTCACAACATGTCCTCTGCTTTCAAAGTTTAAAATCTGAATGGATTTTTTCATGTGTAATTACACAACTCCTATCTGCTTTTTTGGTTGGTTTTTTTTTTTATATACACAAAAACATGCTTAAGAACTGCACTGCAATGAGGCAGAGTCTACCCACACAGGGCTTTAGTAACATTAAATTCTCCTGAAATCTTCTGAAATAACACTTTAATATGATTGTCAGTATGCAGTCAACAAGAGGTCACACATTAACTTCCAGTTCAGTCTGTGTTCCAGAGACTGGAGAAAAACTAGTCAATGTATAAGGTCTGAGAGGAAAATTTTTAAAAAAAAAAAATATTAGTGGCTTTTCAAACTCAGCTGACTTGAAGCTTAATTTTCACTGTGGAATTGTGGTCAAATTGGACAAGATCATTAGTTTTTGCCTAAAAAGTCTCCTCTCCATCATGAGGACAGAGCTCATAAAGGTATTGACCATGTTTCCTTGTAGCTATATCAAAGTTGGTATTGAAAATTATTACTGTATCTTTCTTGAATACCACCCTTTAAAAAGAACAACATTTGAAGTGTCAGCTTCTTCAAAGACATCTTCAAAGACATTACTTAACAGCCAGCACCACATCCTGGCAAGCTAAGCACGATGCAGATCACCTGGAGAGCTTGAAAGGCCAGACAGCCTCAGTTCTAGATCACAAGATCTAGGCCTCCTCGGCAAATAATCAACAAAAGGACACATATCCATTTCATTTGTCATGGAAGATACATATCATTGCTGAGAAAGTATTACCAGTAAAAAAATCCTGTGGAAGTTGAAGTACAATGGAGAAAGTTTTGTTTACCACAAAAGTACAATCTAAAGCACAATTTGATGAGTTACTGTTAAAAAGTCACTTCCTGTAATTTTCCTAAGTACATTTCATGTTGTCTAGAATTCATCTGCTACCTGCATTATACCATTGTGTTAGCAAAAAGAAAAGAATAATTTTCCCCTTACCTCTCTGCCAGACTTCGCTGGAATCTGCCCTTGAGTCTCCACCAATTTGCGTGCATTCTCAAGTTCTGCTTGAAGTTTTGAAGCTAACTCCTTCAAAGAAAGTGGGAGTAGACCATTAGTTCAACCATTTTAAACTTCTAGAGACCTTTAGATCAGAATTAAATATGCATTCCATGTCTTCGTGTTTTGAATTTTTTTAAACTCTAATAACACAAAAGACTAAAGAAAACACGTATATGTAGTTCACACAGCTCTTTAATGGAGATAAAACTTAAAAAAAAATAATTGTTCAGAACAAAGGTACCTAAGATGTAGAAACATATAATGCTTAAAAATTATTCAATTATACTAATAAATGCTCCATGTAGCTAAGTATAGATGGTATTTGGTATCTAGGAAGCTAAATAAGGAAGCCTGAACACAAAGTGTATAACCTTTCCAGGTTATGGTACATACCCCTCTTACTTATTTTTATGTATATATACATAGACACACATGCAGGCAATGGGAAATCTCTAGGGAAATTTCTTGGGAACTCCCTCTCATTTTTGCTATAAAGCTTCACATCTCTCTAAACCACACATTCCAGGTCTGGCACTTACTGCAGGTATTAAATTGAACCAGAAGCAGAAAATGAGAACTGTTTACAACCTTGTGTAAATTGGTTTTGATGCTCCCTCTCTCATCCATCTCTTTTCTAAATACATACAAGTATTTTAGAGTATCTTGGTTTACTAAGAATTGGCAGGTGACCACGTGTCAACCTGTAAGAAACACAACCATTTATACCGTGAACACTTTGCCAGTTTCATTGATTGGACTAATCAAGGCTATACTTAATTTTGGGTCGACAAGTAATGTGATCTACGCCAAACAGGAAGTCAGTAACAAAAACAGGTTCAGAATCCATTCATCCCACACGGTCAACCTTGAGGTCCAACAGGCCATGCTGACACAGAACAGATACTCATCTGTTCTGGTATGTGGGGATGAACTTTTTTAAACATGCTGCATTTTCTATCTGATCAGAGAAAGTCCATGAAAAACTATTTAAAAAGCAATAAGGCAAAGATTATTTATTTTATTACTTATATGTAATTTGGTTTTGTTGTTTTGGTTTTTTTCTAACTAGGCTAATTCAGCACAAGTATGTAGAAAAAAGTATCTATAAAACTAACAGTGAAGTCGTATGTTGGCTTCTACTACATGATATTTTGGTCAAAACACATCAGCAGAATAATAAAAGGATCATTTCCTCTTCACAGAATAACTGCTTATTTTTATTGAAATTACTCTTATTCAGCTACTGTCAGACTGAAAAGACAAACCCCACACTTTGACCAAATAAAAGTTTGGGCACATGCTACTGAAGCTGAGTAATAGGAAAAAAAAATTTTCTAGTTTTTGCTCTTCTCCATGGAAGTCTTGGGGAAAAAAAAAAACCTTTCCCCTCCCCAGTACTTTACAGCAACTAGTATATAGATAGCTTCAATCGTTTTCCCCTGTAGGAAAATGTCTTAAAATAATATCTTACGTGACTAACACCAGTCCCTCCTAAATTTATCATATAATTACACTCATAAACATACTTTTTCCTAATCAGTATATTTTTGGTATATTAAAACATGGTAGATTAAAACACGGAGGCATCTATTTAAATTATTAATACTCTTTATATCTCAGCAGAAAACACACTGCTTGAAGTTACTTTCAATTCACTTCTAAAGTTGGTAAGATTTCAAATGGATAGAATTTCTAGAAAAAGTGTATTTGTTCAAATTTGGTAAAGCTACATAAAAGTGTTTGTGTCTGGAGTCTCTGGAAAAAGCATCCACAACATAAAGTCATTTGAAAATACAATATTTATAAAATGGACACTTTCTCCTATCAAAATTTAAATTATATATGATAGGGGCTTTGACAAAGACCAACACCATGTTCTAATCCAACAATGAAATCATATGCCAAACATCATAAAACTCCCCACAAATCAAAGAATCAATGGCTCTCAGGAAGTACTACTTTGGCACTTGAAGTCATAATGTATCTTATTTATTACTTCTTAGCGATACAGATTTTGGTGCAAATATTAAGCAGCAAGGTGAAGCAAGGTGAACAGGCACACTAATCTTAAATAAAATTTAAAAAAATAAAAAGGTCCACAGTGATAGGATACACTTCTGAAAAATGTTATTTTACTATATCCCTAAAAAAACCCGTATCTGCAATATTTCCTTAAGAGAGATGTTCAGAGCAAGCCCTTGTAAAACATAGCTTAAAAACCAACACACAGTGACCTTGTTATAGCTGAAATTTCCAGGCAGTATTGCTACATACAATTAATTCACTATAGTCATATTAATAATAATAAAAAAAATATGTACTTCCAGAGTTTAATGCTCCAAAAGAGTAAAGATCTTGATCCTTCAGGTTACTGTCTGAAACAACCCACCTAAAACACCGTTAAAGGTGCAGCTGTTTATCTCAGCTCCATGGACCCCGTCTCACTCTGGACAGATTCTGGGGAGCTGGCCACAGAGCCTTTCACAGCTGTTCTCACTGCAGAGCTGGATGTAATGGCCTATGTGGTTCTTTTCAGTTTTATATTTCCATATCATAATCTATTAAGTTACCTTATACAGCAGAGCTATGGACCACAAAGTGCCCACCTGTGACAAAGCTGATGAAAAAAACAAAAGTTCCAGACACTACTTTGTAACATAGAATGGGAGCTTCACAGTTACCATCTGTTCCCTGTTGAGTGAAAATATAATAAAACCTACGAAAAAGGCAAACAACTGGTTTTGGACATGCTGCCTAGCCTACAAAACCTAGCAACCCGAATCCTCTATTCTAGCCTACAAACCACTGCATTTAAAGCAGAAGTTACAATAAAAGCAGTAACTTTAAATCCTACTTCATCAAATTTTGCAGGATTTTATTTGCTTGAATCAGTACCTTTTTCTTATTTTTTAAACAACTAAGGCACTGTGAGCTTTAAAGAAAAATTGCAGTAAACCATGGCAATTTTTAAAAGACATTACCATGTCTCCCATGAGTTCTGCCTTCACAATCCTCGCTCCCAGTCTGTTCATCTCCTCTCCAGTAAGGACCCGAGGCGGCTCATCCCTTGCTGTATGTCTGCAAAACACCAGCAGCACTAAACCCATAGGAAAACAATGCAGCTTTCACAATGTGTAATTAAGTATTATATGCCTACCATACCGGTACACATGCTCCTATTATCAAAATAATTAATAACAACATATTATAAAAGTAGATTTGCAGTCAGAAGTTGTCAAGGATTCTGAAATCAAAAAGCTTGAATAAAATTTTTATGAGGTATGTTTCCTTTTACTTTCGAGATCAATTAAAACGGAAAGCACTATCTGTGAACACCTTCTCAGCATGAAGAAATGGTCAACAGCCAATAGCAGATACAAGCAGAAAAAAGCAAGGAAAAGAAGAGCAGAATAGTAATTTAAGCCCACTCTGTAACTGTCCTTTCTGGTTTTGGTCATGCTTTTACTTTTCTACTCTAAAAAAATCACCCATTTCCCAGTTCTTCTCCTCCTCTCTGCCAAGTGGCCTTTTGCTTCTGAAAACCACTTACATGCCCAGACTTACCTGCTCACAATAAAATCTTTCCTTCTAAAGACATTATGGCTAATACGGCAGAGTTTCCATGGAAAATTAAGTGGGACCAATTTTAAAACATGAAGTCTCCCTAGGGAAGCTACAGCTAGTAATAAATAATATTTAATAATCATTTTAATATTTAAAGATGGATGGATGTGTTCTTATGATAACAAATATGGTCTCTAAGAATTATTGCAAAGAGGCATCAAACAAGTCTGGCTCTTTTTCTCTAACCCTGGGAAAGACTAAAGCCAACAAACCCTAAAAGTAAAATATCTAACACAAAAGAGGCATAAGAATACGATTACGACATTGGTCCCTGTTACTGGAAGACACAGAGAGAGAATTCATTCATTCTTCAATATCCTAGACACTTTAGGATTTGAAGAACAGGATAACTTAAAAGACAGTGTGATCTTTAACTGCCAGATCCCCCCAGCCCTGAGAAAATTACCTAAAGCCACTTTTGTCTGTCTGAGGATGCTCAACCCAAAACCAAAAAACTTAGCAGAAACATGTACATTAACTTCACTGCAAACAGAACCTTCAAAAATTAAGTTCTCACTTCTCCTTAATCTATATTTTTCAAAACAAGGCAGACTATTTCAGTAAAAGGAGTAAGAGATGCTTATTACTTCATACATGCTTTATTTAAACAGCATTAGAACTTTAATAATTGTCTGAACTTTTTGAGACTAAAGTCATTGTTCTGTTTTGCTTTTTATCTTGTCTCAAATTAAAATCTGAAGCAGTCGCATTATTAAGTGTGATTTTCAGCAAATGCTAGATGGATAGTCTTTTCCTCTGGGGGGGATCTCTTGGACATCCAATCAGCACTTTTAATTAACCTGTGTCATAACTGTCCAAAACACTTTGATTTATAGGCTGAAAAAATCCCTCTCTGTGTTTTAAAAGGGATAAATCTTAAAAGGTACATTGTCAGCATGAGAGATGAGGAACCAAACCAGCAACACCTATTAATCCAAGCCTTTACATCAATGAAGATTTACTTTTTGTGATTGAGCAAACAGCACTAAAAGAGTTACTTGTATTAGAAGACTTGAAACTTCAGGAAGAAGAAAGCTGCAGCATGTAAATTATTCCCATTAGGTAACTACCCCACATATCCAAAACTGAAGTGTTCCAAGAGTCAGAATTTTCTACAAAATTCTACAAAAAGAGATAATTCCCACTGATGGAAACAGGAAGAGAGGTGATACCTTATCTCACACAGAAGCTTAGGAGGCAAAAGTCAGTTTAAAAGAACTTGGAAATAAATAAGTCTGTAAGCAGACGCTCTATGGTTTTCCAGACCTAAGTAATCTCCACTTTACTAATAAATCAGCTCAGTAATTGCATTGGCTAAGAAATAGAATTAAAATAACAAAAGATGTACAATTGGGTTTAACAGTACTAAATCAGAAAACACATGCAAAAGAAAGTATCAACTAAACAGTCTCTAATTTTAGTTCTCTTCTGTGAGGAAAAGAAAAGAATTATCTTTTCTATCATAATAATTTAATTATTTGAACTTGAATAAGCAAAACACTTCCGTACACAATGTAGTTTCCCAAAATCTGCAGCTCTGCACAATTACATTTACCATTGCAGTTACTACACGTAGTAACCTAAAGCTAAAAGGTACATGGTTTGTACTTGCAATAAAATAATCATCATCATCATCCTGTAATGGAGTAGTTATTTCTTTTAAGACAACAATAATGAGATCATGGTATCACTAACTTCTACTCAATAATCACATGCTCTGCTAGGTCTGGCTGGGATGGAGTTCATGTTCTTCCTAGCAGCCTGCATGGTGCTGTACTCTGGACTTAACTGGAGACTACAACAGCGCAGAGAACACACCAGTGCTCTGGCTGCTGCTGAACAGGGTTTACATTGTCTCAAGGTGTTCTCCATTTCTCCCTCTTGCACCCTCAGCAAACAGGCTGAAGGAAAGCATCCACAGTAACAACCACGCTACTCATGCCACTGGAAGAACCAGCAAGCTGGTAACACTGCAGAACTGGTAGCCTTAAATAGAGCAAAATCTCAGTTGTCAACTAACTTTTCTGACCACCTCTCCTTACTACTCTTCCTTGTCTTTCACCAAAGCAAGTCAGGCAAACTGAGATTCTTATGACTTACTAGTTTGTGTTTCCCTTTCCACTCCTATTCATCATTCCTCTTTTCCATGGTAAATACACTTTTCTAATAAATACCTTCTACTATTTTTGATATGGTACTACTTCAGCATATGAGTTCATTCACAGGTGGCAAACCTATCCCTGCCGTATTAATTATTTCAGGTTTTAGTCAGCATCTTCTAACATGTCATTTTATAAACTCAGTAATGGTTAAAAATACTGTTTTGCAGACTTTTTGTTTACAAGGCAAATTTTACCGCATTGTGAACATTAGAAAGAAGCAGAAAACAATCTATCATTAGAAATTCTCAAATATGCTGAGGAGAGAGGAGAAGTAGAGGTATTCATTACTTCTACAGTGGTCTGTTGTAGCTGCTCCTAGCTGGGAGGTGAGCCTCCTCCTAACTAAAGAGATCTGATACTGTCACAAAGAAGGCAGTTTCCAGTATACTTTGCCATGAAAAACACAGCAAATAAAAGGCAAGTAAAGATGATTGTAAAATACCCAGGGCATGATGTTCTACTGTCGTTTTGTTTCTTCTCAGGGATATCACTTGGGTACTCCTGTTGAGACTTCTCTTTTTCATCACTTGGACTATTGTCATCAATTTGTTCCCTTGTACCTGATGATTTTTGATCAGATGTGACTTTCTCATGGTTATCTGTTGTGTGTGGTTTGGTCCACAGCGGAGTATCCTCACCAGGTTTTTGGAAACGGCTGCTCAAAGAGCTATGAGCCGGCAGTTTGGAAGAGGACTGCTGTGAATTGTACTCTCTAGATGTGCTGTAAGATGACATATCATCTTCAGACGGTTTCAGAAATTTGTGTTTCATGTTGCTTAGAGATGAACTCTTTTCCCGGCTTCGTTTTTCATCGGAGTGTTTTTCTTCTCTCAATACTGAGTCCGTGCTGCTGTGTCCACATTCTTGGTCTTCTCTTGACATATCTCGTTTGTAACCTTTGTCTTCTTGTGTCCATCCCTTGCCGTACTTCTCCCTGGTATGGCCCCCAAACATGCTTCTGTTTCTACCATGTTCATCTCGTGAGTCCTTTTTCATATACTGTTCTTGCTTCTCTTTCTTGCTTTCTGAATAGTCAGTTTTCTTCCATCTTCCACTTCTGTAATCATTTTCCCTTCTGGATGCAACTTTTTCAGCTTCTTCTAATCGTGATTTAAATGCCTCCATGGACTATAAGACAGAATAAAAAAAAGTCATACTGCTTTTAAGATCCTGGAGTACTGTGAAGCTCTCTACAAATTATTACAGGAAAGGCACCATTCTGTGAAAGGGAGTCACTGTGCAAAGGGCAAGACACTTCAAGCCATGGAGTGGAAAGGAAGACCAGTACGAAAACAGAAACTTACAGCCTCATGTCTAAGATGCTCTGTTGGGAAGGCTTTCTCATTCCTCTCTCACACTACTTCTAACTTTAATCCCATGGCTCCAGAGCAAAGCGCTAAAGCACTCCTGGGAAAAGGGACCAGAGCCTCAGAACTGCCCCCTCCCAGCAACTCAGAGATTAGGAGTTTGGGCCAGAGAGAAAAGCTTCTTCTTTCTCATTCATGAGCTTTGCATTTATGCTCACCAGATGCTCAGCTTCTATAGAACCAACTCCCACTAAATAACTTACAATCTAGTTAAACTCTTAAAAATACAGAAGAGTGGGTTCAAAATCTTTAGCTGTCATCTCCTGTCTCTGGCTTTCTGGTCAAATACTTCTGTTAGGCAATTATGCAAAAGGTGGACTGTTCCTCTCCTCTCTTTCCAGATGAATTAAAAGTTGGTTGTTTGGGGTTTTTTTTCCTCAAAACATTATATACTGAAGCAATCAGTCTAGGATATCTTTGAATCACTATCCTGTAGCCAGAGTGGTTCATGCTGTTTTAATTCTAGTTTCTTGATAAAGATTATTAAAAGTAATATTCTTTACAATCACCAGCATTGAGTGATTCCTACCCGCGCTGACTCTGTTGGTTTCATCACTCAGGAGCGACTACAATTAAGTTCAAAAACAACAGTATGAAGCCGTACTGCCTTATCTGAAATTTCCACAACCAAATTAACCTTATCAAAAAACCACAGAAAACTCAGAAGTAACATCATGGCCAAGATTTAATACCTCACACTTTTAACCAATGCTTTTAAAAACAATAATGTAATATGTAGAGGGACAGGCTTTAAAGAGTTAATACTATGATGGCAGACTCTTTTATTAAAAACAAATTTTGAAGACTCTTAAACCCTTCACAAGAGAGCAGCTTTCTCAATATATCTGGACTGAGCACATCAAAAGTGGCCAGAAAATTCAGACATGGTAAAATTTGACACAGCTCTCCAAATTATCTTGGCATTATTATTATTTGCCACATGCATTACTATCTGCTACGTGCTGGAGAACAAAATATATTTTCTAGTACAGATCATAATTTTGGAAACGGGTATTTTGCACCTAGGATCACTTGAACCTCCTGATGCAGAAAGTATCTTAGATTTGCTATAGGATCCCATATATTAGAAAATATTTAACAAAAAGATCTAAAAGGCTGGGTAGCTTTAAACCTTTCATCACTTGAGAGAAGCTTCAGAGGCTGTTTTTTTTCTGCTTCCTTCCTTATGCCTTACGTTACATATTACGTATTTTTGCCTTTACTTGAAAGTAACCTTTTCCAAGCATCTCTTAGTATGAAAAACAAACAAACAAACAAACCACGTAATTGAAGATCCTTACCCCGTATCTCTCTGCTACAATTTCCTCAAAATTTCGTTTCTCTCTCTCAGCCTGCTCCTTCATCCTTTGGTACGATTTTCGTAACCAACTTAATCCAGCATCTTTTACCACTGTAGTAACTAAAGCAGAAATAAATGAGAGGTCATAGTTTTAGATCTCAGTAGTTATTCCTATGTAACTTTACTCTGTATGTGACATTAAATCTTTGCCTAAGCTTCATGTAAAACTTAAAGGGGTGCAAAATAAAAATAGAAAGAATATAACAATGAGATTAGATGTTTTTATAAGGTAATTCAGGATATACGTCAGTAATACTACTGATTTAATTAAGCTTCCCCATTTTATCATAGAATGTGACAAGCAGTTTCCAGGACAGGAGTGGCATACGAGAACTGTGGAGGTTTTTATGAAATTAAAGAACCTTCTTATTGTTTCCACTTTCTGTGCCCATCCTTTGGCATACTCCTTACATACAAAACAAGTGCAATCCCCTTCTCAAGAAATTACTGAGTAACCCATTGCTCTAGGTTTGAGAAGTTTGCAGAGGTCTTAACTTTCAGGACACATACTCACTGATGCCTGTCACCTCTCACAGCTTGCTGATTGATCTCTGTGACTCCTGAAAGCGGGTGTGAGGCTAATGGTTTGCAGGACAGACTGTCCAGAGGGAAAGGTTCCCAAAGAGAAAAAGCAGGGACCCTGATGTTCCCTGCTGACAGAATACAAGGACCCTTCTTATCACATAATGAACGTTTCATGACATTATGAAAAATATTTTTCTATCTGCTCTTGCAGGAAATAGGCAGGATAACCCTCGGGTAAGGAGAGAAGTGAAAAGGTTACAGAAATAATATTTTTCACAAACTGCATCTGTAATGCACTTCATTTTAATGTGACTCAGACTTCTGTGCTTGAATATTTTAAAACTATAATTTGTGTAATGGAATGAAAGGAAGCAAATGAGATGACAACAATTTATCTTGTCTTGGTTAAATCGTGCTTTCCTCTAATTAGCTCAAAATGGAGACTTTCTGTAAAGATACTGAAGGTCAAAACACTCAAGATTGAAAATCAGTGAAGAGAAATTCTACAAAACAACATACTATGATATTAACCCAATGTTCACGAGTAAATTTTCATCCAATTTTTGCTTCATTATATGTTATTCATAATTTCTTTACATCAACATTGGTATTAACTTGTTAGCAACACAGAGACCAGAGACTGGAGAGAGAAATTTAAGGTTATTATGACGAGTTGCTGTTTACCTTTCTTAACTGCAGCTGCTTCATCCTTTTCTGGTGGCAAACCTGTACCACCATCTTTCCAATAGGGATTGAGTTCTCTCTCAGACAACATGGCCTAAAACAAAAATAGCTTCAATGTGTGCATAGCATATGGTTTGTATTTTCTCAAATATTTGATAAATTTTGTGTGACTTGCATGGGAATAGCACAGCTTACTCATAACTCATGTTATCTAAAGATAGGTAGAAATAAGCATTACTCCATCCCGAGTCAAAGCTCTCAAAAGCGCACTTAGTTGATATTCTTATTACACAGAAGCAGTTTTACTGTTGGACTTCATCACCAGTGTAGCAGCAATACGTGCTTGTGTCTGAAGCACAGCTGTTACCAAGGCTCTTAGTTTTACCTCACGTTACTGCTTAATGCACTGTGTGATTCTGCCTACTGACTTCTCTGGAGGCCAGCAATAAACTCCACTGGAGAAAAGGACTGATTAGGCATTCTAGCACTGAGAAAATTTGGAATTTGTCTATGTTATATCATTAACTGATCACCACCACTGGCATGCTGATGGGCAAAGAAAGGACAGACATTCTGGTGCAGAAAGCACAAAAGTATAAACCTGCATGAAGAGAAAGTGGTTTGGTGGAAAGTCTATAAAAATGGTATTCTTTTAGGATCAAGAATACCTATAAATTGTCATTTATCATGCTGATACCCTGGTGATTCAAGATCTTCATATTAAAGGGTCCTTCAACAGATCAGAAAAAATGATCAGCAAAAAGTTACGCGGCAAAAAAAAACCAAAATGATTAATCCCTTTCCAAAAGACAATAAGGAAGCACTGCATGCTACACAAGAACAGTGCTCCAGGTCAATCTGGTTCCAAGCCACAGCACAACTGGAAAACCTAGTAGCAACAAATGGCCTAGTCTGAGATACCAGGACAAGTAAATATTAGATAGTGATCAGCAACAATGTTTTCAGATCAGACTGCATTGCATTTAAGGAGCTGAATGAACAAATGAAGTAGCCAGCAACTGCATGGAAACAGAACTAATTTCATGACAGCAACCCCTTCTCTAGCCAGTCCTCAATTCACTCACACGCTCATGCACAACTGTGGCATGAAAGGCACAGCCATTGCTTTAAATTCTTTCTTCAGGACAAAAAAAAGCCTCAACACCCTATGCTTTAACACAGAAACTTAGGAAAGCTTTTATCAGACAAAACAATGGTGCTCCTTTCACACACACCATGGGGAAGAAGGCCAGACTGTTATTAAGTAAAAGATCTCAGAAGTACTTCAAATACTACAGAACATAGCCAGCTTTGTTAGTACCTTCTCCTTACTTAGAATATAGTTTAAAAGGCTTTTCACCAAAACAGAACCCTTCCCATCCCAAACAGAACAAATAACTGATCAATTTAATTAAAATCACTATGAGGTAACACATCAGGCATTAGTTTAAAAACAATACAAAAACTGAGGGTTTTGAACCAATTCATTTGTTCATTCATCACACAAAATTTAGTAAGACGCAAAAAAAAAGTTGATGTATTGATTGCTCCCACCTGCTCAATTTCTTGAGCTTTCTGTCGTTCCAATATTTTTCCTTCGTGTCTTTCACCTTTGACAGCTGCTACTGATGTGGTTTTCAATGACATGAAGTCTAAATTCATCCATTCTTCTCTCTTTAAAATAAACACAAAGAATCAGTATTCATGCTTCCAACAAAATCATGGCTTAGCTACAAATCAAACCAGTTCAACTATTGACAAATGTTACTTACAATAAAAAGTTTAGGTTTCACAAACACACATGAAATACTTCAGTGAAAAGCAAGTATGATTTTAAGAACCTCAATCTTTCAAGTTTTTAATACACAAATAAATTTCATAAATGTCTTTCTATAATTTGAAATACATCTTCACAATGTACTTAAGACACCAGTGAGCATGCAAACCATACAGACTGCTTATTATTTGCTTAAACAAACACTGTACATCTAGACCAATTCCTTTTCACCTGGCTAATTCTGACTTCATGACCTCTTAAATCTCTTTTAGCATTTACAAAATCTGCAATCTAACCGAACAGAGTTCATACTTCTGATATCCAGGCACTAACTGCATCCTCAAATTAAACAGTTACATATCCACATTCTGTGTGCTGTACCCACAACAACAGACACATACAAAAGCTAAGCCAGGCCAAGGCCACTTTTAAAATGAGGACTACACTCTAAAGAAAAACAGCACATAAAAAGCCTAGATAGACTGACTGCCTTTATAGACACAAAACCTGAAGCCTCAAAAGAAAGCAGTGACATAAGCATTATAAACATCTACTCTGCAAAAACAAGTATTTGGAACATTTCTGTGGATATGTAGCAACCAAACTGACAAGACTGCACCTAGTTTGAAACATGCCCTTGCAGAAGAGTCTTTGTATCTTCAGAATGGTTCAAGTCTGAGTTGTCAGTCTGAAGAGATGCTATATGTCATATTTCCTGTTATTTAAAAATTACATGAGGCAACACATCACAGAGGAGAAACACAGCATTCCACTTCTAAGATCTCCTCCAAGAAAGAGAAGGAACTGAAAAATAATCTATCTTCAAGTGATTCAATAGTATATATGCCCACATCAGCAAGCAACATAGAAGTGGGATGTGTGAGGGACCCCAGAGAAGTGGACGTGCACTGTATCTCTAGAGGTCACACAGTCCAATCCCCCTGCTCATGCAGGGCCACCCAGAGCCAGTTGCCCAGGACCTGGTACAAACAGCTTGTAAATACATCCAAGGAGGGAGATTCCACAACCTCTGTGAGTAACCTGTGCCAATGCCTGGTCACCCTCACAGTAAAACACTGTTTCCTGATGTTCAGACAGAAACTCCTGTGTTTCTGTCTGTGCCCACTGCCTCTGGTGCTGTCATGAGGCACCACTGAAAAAAGCCTGACTGCCTTCTACACAGACTTCAGATCTGCAGGTTTGGGGATATTTTTTTGTTTCTTTTTTAGTTTTGTCCTTTGTAGTTTTCTGTTTGATATTTTAAGTAAGCACTCTGCACTAGTCTGAGACTGGTCCCATAGAGCACCTTATCTGCACTTTGAGACCACACATTCTAACTTGGTTTAATCCAACAGGAAACAAATTTACATGCACTAAGACTTCTTCATAATGTGAACCAAAATAAAAAAAAATAGGGATGACCAGGAAACGTCTTTCAAAAAATACACTCTTCATCCAAAAACAGACAAACCCAGGGTGCACAATATACAATAAATACTTGGAAAAAATGGTTTTGCAGTATAAATTATCATGACATACCTAAGGATTTACATTTCATTATACTTTTCCAAGATGGCAGATATGATTCAGAGATTCTTTTTATTTCTCTCGAAAAGATGCACGAATTCAGAACTTTCAAAACAGGGACTTTCCTCAGGAGTGGAATTAGACACTAAGTTAAAAATCATCATTTTCACACAACTAAGGATGCTGTGATACGTGACTACATTTATGTTACTGAAATCACAGCAGTTCATTTCAGAATGACTCAATTTTCCAGAACATACACTGCTTATTGGGCACAGAATTCACCTAGGAAGATTGAAAGAGGCATTGATTCTGTAAATATTCGTGCTGCAAAGTTCTACACCTCTCTTCCTTACATCTGTTTAAGCACCACAGAAACAAAAACTCATTCAATTGTAGAACAGCCACCAAAATCACACAGAAAAAAACACTGTCTAGTCAAGATCTTTAAGTTGAGCTCTTCAAGAAAATCGAGCTAAGCTGCTAGAGCCTCCAAACATGATAGAAGGAACTAGTGCTAGACAACTTTAAGCGTAGTGCTTTGTTAAGTACTAGGCAACTACTAGGTAGAGAAGTCCTCAAATGAATGAAATGTAACATTTACCCAGATAAGCAAAGATGTTTGTCTGTAAAATAGGGTTTTTTCAACACATTGCTAAAGAGTATTCAAGAAACCTGTGCACATTTCACATTTGGTCATGCTGAATTTATTTCTGGAGTAGTTAGCAGACGGCTCACCTGCAGGGAGGGTTCTTTCACAGCATCTGATTGCTTGTTGACCTTCCAAGCCTTTTCTGTGTTATCGGACTGTGACACATTTGACTCAACCCATTCAACTGAAGAATCCTAAAAAAAGAGTTTAACACAAAGAAAAATAATAACATAGTACTACATGCTGATAAAATGTAATACTTACCAAGTATATTGATAATCAAAATTGATGCTGATTAGCAAAAATACTGATAATACTGATATTCCCATAGGAGATTGCTCATGATCAAAACATCCCACCATACTTCATGATCACATCACAGTATGTAACACTAGTTCACCCAGGCAGTTTATTCGCATAATGCTACTAAAGTTGAAACTGTCAGAATAAAATTAAAACCAACTGGTTTAATGGCATTACAAAAATAAAATTTTTGTGCCTTAGGTTACTTCCTCCACTGTAAAGCATTGTTAACTTCTGATATCAGCCTCTGGGAAATAAATCTCATCATATTGCATGTTCCTTCACTCAATAAAAGAGACTTTCTTAAAGGAAAAAAGAAAAATCACAGTGCTATCTGACTTACAGCAAAAGGAGGATGTTTTACATAACAGGGTGAAAAAGCAGCACACAGATTTCTAATGCATTCTCTGCACTGTTTTGCCAGAGCACCCCTCAACATGAAGGCATCTGTCTACAGATTCACTAGTCTGAGCCTTCCTTCAGACCCATGCACAATTCCCATGTTGTTGGGAGTTTCCATGGTTGAATATCCATGGAAAAAGGCAGTAGTAAATCAAAATTCAAAGTCAAGTATTTGCAATTTTAGACACATCATTCTACCATAGAGTACTGACTACAGGAAACCTATGAATTTTTCCACTCTATCCTAGAATGAGGATTTTTTTCAATTTCTCTCTGCTGAAAAATTACAAATCCCTTACTTCTTAATGAGTGGATTCCATATTATAAAATTCCTAAGCACTCATCTAACAGCATCGTTTTAATGGATTAAATATTCACATACATTAAAAAAATAAATTTTGCCAGTTTTTCCCCAACAGAAAATGGTAAGAGTTTTAATTTTACAAACCATGTGTAGTCACAGACACAAAAATGGCGGAGGTTTTAAGAATGTCATTTGATTAATTTTAAAATTTCTTACTTACCGAAGAGCTATCAAGTAAGTCATCCTTCTTTTCAGATTTTTCTTTCTTTTTCTTTTTCTTTTCTTTCTTAGCTTTTTTTGAATGCTTATCCTTTTTCTTTTTTTTATGCACAGAATGTTCCTGCAAGTAAATGTTTGTAAATGAGACCCAGCAAAACAAATCACCTACATACAAGAAAAACAATCACAACCTGCTTACCAAACCACACTGAAAACAGTGAAACACACACAGCTGGACATAACTGTATTTTACTTCTACTGCCCTCTCTCTTTTCTATTGGGGTGAGCTGGGGAGGGCATGCCTGACACCTATGATCAACTTTTCTTTCCCCTCATAGTATCTTTTTCACTGGAACTAAGGCACTATAACTACACCTAGAGTATCTTCTACACTGTCTTTATTTCAGTCAAATCTATTTCCTTGAGAATAACTGCATCATCAATACATATCCGTCCTTCATTGAAATACCTGCACAGATTTCCACACTAATACTAAAGGATGTGATATTGAGAGGTTCCATTAAGGCTTCTCCTGTAAAAGATCACAAATTGGATGGCTATAAAGCCCTGGATCCTCCAGATTTCTTTGCATGGAACTATTCTTGCCTGGCAACACTTGCTCTTTTGCATTTGTTAGAAATTAAAGTTGGAATTGAATGACAGAAATTCTTCCTCTTTGTAAGTAAGAGATTATTTCCACTAAAAAAAAAAAAGCTAATATTGAAGCATAAAGAATTCAGAAATTGGGAGGTTTTTAAAGATCATCTTAAAGCCCCCAAAGCCTTCTGTGCATACAAACATGCTGTAAAGATAACAACGCAATTCAATGATTTACAGTTCCATCACCTCTTCCAGTTGTTCCACATGTTCTTTCACATCAGCAAGCATCCATGTATCTTCACCTCGTAGATGCTTTAGCAGCTTCTGCCTCTGCTCCTTTTCATAATTAATTTTGGCCTAAGACAAACAGAGAAGAAAAATAACAAGACGGAGCTCAGTAGCATTTACTTACAGAAACACTAAAAATATTTGTGGGTTACGTGTCAAAGGGGAAGTCAGGCTAAAACCTACTATGCAGCCTCCTCCCTCAAGCTCCATCTAGCACTGATTTCATCCCATCATCCCAAATGAATGTCTGTCACTTCTCCATTCTACAAATTGTTCTCTTTTTACAACCTTCATGAACTGCATATGATATAATATAGTGGACTTCTGACTTTCTATTTCAAAGAATTCTCTGGGCAATTACACCATTGAAAAGCACAGCTCCCTATGTATTAATTCAAGAAGTTTGCAAGTCTATCTTTGTGCACATTCAGCTTTGGAAATATCTCAGCCAGGAGCAAAACTCATAACTGCCGAAGTCCATGCTCTCAAGGAGTACACAAATATATAAGGGTTAGCATTTCTGGCTGCAGAATGTTCTTTCCTTTCTGGTTATGGAGATAAAACTAGAAGTATTACTACTTTGGAAAAAATAATAATCGCTGCAGACAGTTTCAATTCCTGAAAAGGATTTCTATAAACCACATGAATAAAAGAACAACCATTTTCAGCTTCCGAAGAACCCTCTTATTACCATCATCAGAAAAACTACTTTCACAAACAAGTTCACTTAAGAGTAATTTGCCATTAGAAAATTCTTCATGGCAAACTGCAATATAACACCACACCTGATTAAAAGGAGGAAAGTTACTGTATATTATTACAGCCCCAATTTTGTGTGAGACAGGTATTGCAAGTTTGAGCTTCTTTCTGGGTTTTCTTCGTTTCTGGGGTTATTTTAAATAACTAAAGTCAATGCAAAAATTAAATGTGGAGTTTGGTTTTCATCCTGAAACACCAAGTTTTAGCATAAAGTATTTTCAAACATACGCCAAGGAATCACATACAAGGTTAAAAAAGACCAATATTTAAAAAAAAATAAAACCTCTGAAGATAAGACAATGAATTAAAGTCTTTCTTCCTAGTCAGCTATTAGTCCTTTGTAACAAACTCTACATACAAGCCTGTGCACTGCACACAACAGTAAGCTCCTTACCTTGAGCCAGTTCCTCTTTCTGGATACAGTGAAGAAAGAAACCTGCAGCTTTTGAACCAACTGAAAACAAGGCTTGCAGGAGGATAACCAGTATGACCAGTATACCCATAAGGATTCAATTAATAGAAATACATGCTAAAAAAGCAAGACTAGAAGTGTTTTAAGAAAAAAAGGAACTCGTAAGGTAAGAGTGCAGTTGTATTTTTGAACATTGCTGTTAACAATATTGAAAGCGACAAAAATTTAAAAAAAAGAATAAATCAAGATGCTACACATCTGTGCACAAACAAAGTACCCTTTTTAAGCTTCTCGTCTACTTTCTTGAAAGGCCCAGGTGATAAACTTTCTAACCACCTAAACGTAAGCAAAGTAAGGCAGTTGCCCAGCCTTCCCAATTTTAAAAGAAGGCACTTTTCAAAACAAAACAAAAAAAAATAGTCTAAGCAAGCCTGAATAAAGAGGCCAAGACTGGAACTCCCATCTCTACAATGAAGTTGACAGTCCGCAAAGGTGATGCTACATCTTAAAATTCAAAAGGCAGGGATAAAGAAAGAATGAGTTAAGAGCACATTGGGACACTTATTCCAATATCAAAACAGTTTTCAAGTGTATAAACAAATAAAACAACAGAAGAATAAGCAGGACTATAATTTAGTGAGAATGAAAACAGCTGTTAAGCATAACATAGGGTCACCAAAAAATCTAGGTATGCTTCCTGTAACCTCTCCATAATCCAGAGAGCTCTTTGGCTAACACTGCCCACCTTAAGACATTTATCCATCTGGCACAACACTCTTGAAAGTTCACAGGGAAATCACTGACTGATATTTTCTGGTTTAGTCCATACAATGGCCCTTCTGTCTTACAAATGTGGATCTCACAAATATAAAGTAACTAAGCATGCCACATTCATGGACAAGTGAAGGGTAATAACCTCAGCTATGCAACTCACAAAATGTCTACAAGCCACACATACACAAAACTTAGGCTTACAACTGGACAGAGGTGAAACACTGGGGATAAAGGGAACTTGAATATAGTTCTAGATGGGAAAAAGATGACAAAACTAGACTCCAAACTTGTTTGCTCCACAAATAAACATGAAACCTGTTGCCCAGATTCAGATTGGGAGGAGGACAGGCTTTCTGCATACCCCATTTCACTTCAGGTTGAAAAACCCTGCACTGGAGCCAACAGTTCCCTTCCACCTGCTTAGAAGCTCTCAGGCACATAAATCTATACCTCGAATAAAGGCCAATCAAGATCAGCTTGTCAACATGTCTTTATTTAATATGGTCTTTGCCTGTCTAAGAAGATTTAGCCTTTTACCTTTCTCCATGTTTTAAATAAAATTACTATTTCCCTCATGTTACCGAAGTTAAAAATACACATTGCAAAAAATGAAGTTAACATTATAAATAAGGTACAAAAGGAACTTTTTATTAGATCTAAGAATAAACAGGAAAAAATACATGCAAGTACTTAAGTAATTGAGATATATGATCCTAATAAAAGAGGTGGATCATTGTTTTTGCTGAAGTACACAAATACATATTCAGAACACAGAACGACTAGAAATCATCAGCTGCAGCCTGCTCTCTCCTGAATACTAAATGAAACAGGATTGGCCGAGATGAATCTGTAGTGGCAATACCACCAGACTGTTAAACAGAGAGGCAGACACAAAAACATCAGGTGAAAGCTTTCTTCTTCTTAGACAAAGATACAAAATATAGAAGATTCTTAACAATATCCATGCGGAAAATAAAAAAAGAGAAAGCTGGCTAGAGGTTTTAAAAGATGGAAGAAGTTACATTTTAACCTAAATCATCTTTTTAACAGGAAACTAGAAAGTTAGCAGCAATACCCTCTGATCCTTTCTAGCTCTAAAAACTATCTAGCTCCCTCTACCATCAAATTACAATATTCATTTTTATTGTTGGTGACTGGTTTCCCTGCACACACGCACACCCCCACTAACTTCAAGGTGGAGGGGAAAGGAAAATCTGTCTACGCTACTTTATTAGCTTCAAACCTTACCTTTCTATTCTACTTGTCTTTTAAAATGATGCATGGCTTATTAGCATCTAACTGGCTTCTCTTCTTTTTCTACATGTTATAATTAAGTCCCCTGTCAGACTTACCATTCCATGTGACAAAGGCCAACGCTAATCGTTTCATATCTCCCAACCCCCCGGAGTCCAAGCAATTCATTCACATTAAGGTTTGTTAATACTTTATGATACCACAAAAATACCCAACAATTTATCCTTTCCCCTACACAGAGGAGTCTTTAACATTATGCATATCTTAGGTCAGCACTGCAGTATTTTTACATTTTTTTCTACAAAAATATAGGATGCTACATTTCTGAAATACCTGTATTTCAAAGTAATGTATTAATTAAGCAAATGACTGTGCATGCTACAAAGGAACACAGAGGACCATTACAAGCAATAACCTGTCAAGTAGGGCAAGCATCATGTCACATTACATACTCTGCAACATCCTGATAAAGTTGTTCCCAGTCTCCCTTGAAACCAGCACATGCACTCTGAAAGGTCTGTGGTAACCTGCTATAAAAACAAAAATTACTTTAAAGCACTATGTTAGCAGTGTTTGCCAAATTTTGCCATCTTTACCACAAGCAGGTCAAATCACCTTGGATTTCACAGCCCCATCTGAATAAGGAAGGAAACCAAGTTCAGAGAAAGTGCTTTCTGGTTTTCATTAGGCAGGTCATTAAGGCCAGCCTGCATCACTGCTGACAACAGTATCTGCTAAATGAAGAATAAATTTGCTCCAAACAACCTGTAATACACTGCAGACACAAACACCAAAAGCTGTAAAAGTTGTGTGGTGCCCCCCCAGGAAGAAGCAGAAAACCAAAGACACTGCCAATGGCTAAGGTCTAGGTCACACAATAAATAGAGGTTGTTACACGACAGCTCCTCCAAGATGTCCAGAAGTGATGGAGGGATGTCAAATCACTCCCTCTCCAGCCCACCAAAAATGACCAGCACTCTTTCCTGACCCGTACTCTATTTGCCATCTCAGCTCTCACCAAGGCCAGAGAAAATTTTCCACTCCACTACAGAGTCCATGCAATTTCCCGACTTTAACTGTGGTCAACCTCTAGTTCTTCAGATGATAGTCACCACTATTCAATAGCCAACTTCACCATCCAAAAGAAGAAAAATTCCATTTTTCTCCAGCAAGCAATCAGAAGAAACTCTACAGCCCACCAGCAGATCAATACAGCATGCCAAAAACATCCAACATAGAGAAGAGCCAAGCTGCTCTAGTGGCTGCCTGCCACTGAAGGGCAGGACCTTGCTCCTATACCTCTCCTCTCCACATCCACTTGTGTTCCCACCACCTTCCCTGCATAGGTCTGCCTCTGCAATCCAGCCTCAGCAGCAGCCACTTCAAGGACCACCCTAATACAGAATGAATCCCACCAAGAGCATGGTGCAGCTTCCTGCAGATCAAGCTTCCAAGCTGCCCCTCTGGCAAGGTCATCACAGCTACCAGTTTCAGCACAAGGAATGAGGCAGAAAACGTGCACTTTGGTGAGGAAGGGCACAAGAGAAAGAAGCATGGAAATATCTTTCAGCAACAGCTTTCTGTTAGACAAATTCAAATGATCTAGTACCCAGCCTAGTCCTTCAGACATCAACATAAGACACCCACAACCTAAACAGAAAGAAGCTAATCAGAAGGTTTTATTTCTGATTTCAGGCCCACCCATCATACATCCCATTCCACTCATTTACCAGTTCAAATATTCAGCTATTAGAAAGGCTACCGCAGCCTGTATGACCCTCACAGCTTCCATCACCGCAGTGCTCAGGGCTGGAGAATCCTGGTTACACGAGTGCCCACCATCAGGGAACCTGAACACATCCTTCCTTGCAGTTCTGATGCTCTTATACTACCAATTCTCCATCTGAATACCACACTTACTTTTGTGAATGCTGAGACTATTTTTCCACCCTCCATTCTCTGATTTCTGCTACTTCCATGAAGCTTTCCTGATGAAGACAGCAGTAGAAGTACAAGAAAAGGTTTAGCTTCCACCCCAACTTGCCAAATCACAACTGAGTGAAGAGTGCTGTCTGTACCTTGACCTCCTCTAGACACAGCCATGCCAGTCTGAAACGTCACTGCTCCCTCTCATTTTCATCATTTCGCTCTCATTTCATCATTCTTGCCTATCAAAAGGCACAGAAGACAGGTCACTGAACCAACCATCACTTAAATAATTTAAGCTTCTTGTGATAATAATCATTACAGGACAGTGATTTAAAGAGCAGACTGCAGGAGATGTCAACCTTCTGTCAGAAACATCTGGGAGGCAGTAACTATTTCAGCTGGTACAGCTGCAGACACAACAACAAGCAAACAGACGCACAACTGTAGCTGCAACTGCTAGGAAACCCTCAGCAGGTATTTCATGCTAGTGTAGGGTCCCTCCAGCTCTGTGCCAGAGTGAGCTCTAGAAGGACTTGCAAAATATAACAATGGAGATACCTGTCTTCACTCCTCTCCTTGCAGAGTGACCTGTCTGTAAATCAAAGATGTTGCTTGCAAAAATGCATACAGAGGGGGTTTGTCAGCAGTCTGAAAACCTTTTGTGAGAAGGCAGTATTCATTCTCAGTGGTGCTACTCTCCTAATATCAATCCAAGTTTTGAGTATAATAATACTGACATGCTTAATTCCTCCAGCAGAGAGTGAGGGATGTTACACTTGGTAACAGATTTGAAAGAGAAAGAATGATAAGGAGGTCCTTAGTGTTACAGCACAGAAGCAATTTTCAACAAACAACAGCTCTATAATCCCTAATAGTGATGTGTTTTGCTATTAATTTCTGTCTGAGGAGAAATTTCTGTAATTTTCCATTGAAAACTGAAGTGTAAAAACTACTGCCAAAGCATTCCACCACCCCAGCAAATACTAATCACCACAACAACCCAACAGTTAGGTTTTTATGAGGAAATCTCTGATTGTACTTCACTGGGAGAACCTGCTGATTTCACAGCTTGTTTAGAGCTCAAATACAGTGAACTCAGTGATACTGTTACACGCAGGGGTTTTTTTAAATTTTAGGTTGCATTTTCAAAGAAAATAAATGAGAACATAAACCAAAAATGCAGTTAGAAGTCTAAGTCAAAAGCAGCAAAAAAGATGTTTCCAAAAATAATGGTTTGTGCATCTCTTTAGGTTTGGTTATTTTTATTTTTTTTTAAGAAACCTAAACAAGTAAAACTAAATCCATAATTTCTCATCTGTGCAGTGAACCGGTTTCACAGTATAATTTTATTTACATTGCTTCAAGAATGTATCTTATTTGTTTGGAACACTGAGTGAGGTTTTATTTACCAACAATCAACTTCTATTTTAAATCAATATGTACTGCTATCAAGAGAAACTCGCAATCCATCAGTAATCCTCAGCAATTAAAAGACAGGATTTCTACATAAGCAATGGTCAAAACACATCCCCCTCAGACAGCAAAGAATGAAAAACTCTGAAACTCCATGAAAAAGAAACAAGTATCAGAAGAACAACCCTGAAGTACAGAAATATCATGTCATAGCATAGATGCAGGCATAATTGAAGACTGAATTATTGCTGATTTTTACACCAAAAAATGTGTTTATGTCTAGGAAAAGTACACATCCTTGCACTTACCAAAACACCCATCAGATTATTTTCTCTTTCTAAATTTGCAAAGCGAAACAGTAGTGCCATGAACTATCGTGTTCATCAAAACAAGATGCTATTTCTGGAGCTTAATAACAATTTGCACGTCAACACTTAATTATTTGATTACTGATCATTATCACAAACATTACCAGCTGCTGGGTTTTACCAACGCAGTTTGGGGGACAGACTACACAAATAAAATATGCTTCCAAAATTTAAAAGAAAGATCTCAATGAGTTGGGTGGCATTTTGGGTCTTCAAAAGAAAAAAAAAGTTCACAACCAGCAAAAACCATGAAATAAATAAATAAATTAATTAAAATTTTAGAAATCAACAAAAAGCAACTTCCTCTGTTCAGCTTGTTTTAAAAGTAAAAGTTACTAATGAAGTCCACTGTATTTCTACAACTGTTTCAAAATCCACCTTTGGATTTAACCAAAAATCTTGATCTTTGTGAATACTGAATCCTCAGGAGGAAACAAATCCCTGACTCTTCTAGTGATCAAGGGAGAATTACTTCTGAAGAGATAGTGAAGGTTCTCTCAGACTCTTCACTGTCCTAACTATCAAGGAAAGGATAGTATCTGTGCCCAGAACTGAAGAGCCCCATGTCATCCTTGTCCTAAGTAAATACTCTATAGAACAGAAAAAAGACTAATAATTTCCAATATTTTACAACTAAAAGCTCCTTAACGGCAAGTTAGTTGAACATCTCCTCATCTTTCCAGAAACAGAACTGCTGAAGTACGCTCATTTCTGTAAACTTCTGAGATCATTAGAAGCAAAGTTTCCACAGATACGTGGAATGAGGAAGTTATACCAAAATTTGTAAACAGTGTCCTCACAGAACATTTTTATTTCACGTTAAATTGCTGATGCAAACAGAAGCAAGTAAGACAAGAGGAAAGTTACTATTTAACAACTACTGCAGTAACACCTGATACTGTAAAAAGCTTTTACAAAAAATAACCATTGACCAATACTTTCTGCTCAGGCTGGGAGCCTGTCACAAGTGAGGTCCCCCGGGATCAATACTGAGCTCCACATAACTCAACATCTTCCTGAATGATCTGGATGATGGAACTGAAAGCACCCCCACCACATTTGCTGATGACACCAAACTGGGTAGTGAGGTGCAGATGTCAGAAGGGCAAGACAACTTAGAGAGACACCTGCAGAGGCTGGAAGATCAGCAAGACCTGTATGAAATTTAACACAGACAAGTGCAAGGTCCTGCATCTGAGACAGAATAACCCAAGGGCCCAGTACAAGCTTGGACATGAGCAGCTGGGGAGCAGCCTTGCTGCCTGGGGGTCCTGGGGGACAACAAGCTGTGCAGCCACCAGCAGCACGCAGCTCCTGGGTTGCATCTGCAGGAGCATCACTGGCAGGGACAGAGATGTGATCATCCCACTCTACCCAGTGTCCAGTGCTGGTCCCCACAATTCAACAAGGACACTGACTAGGGAGCGTCCAAAGAAGGGCCACAAAGATGATCAAGGAGCTGGAGAACCTGCCCTATGAGAAAAGGCTGAAAGAGTTAGGCCTTTTCTCCCTGGAGAAGACACATCTAAGGGGAAGCCTCATCACAGTATTCCAGTGGGCAGCTACAGAGAGGATAGAGGCCATCAATTCACGAGGAGGGAGCCACAGAGAGAGGACGAGGGATTCCAGGGATTCCCATCACTGGAAATTTTCAAGACATGACTGAACAGAGCACTAAATAATCTCATCTAGGCTCTCTTTCCTGCAAAAGGCTGGACCAGGTGGTTTTTCAAGGTCCTTCCAAACAGGGCTGTTCAACAATTCCAAAAGAGAGGCACTGCCCCAGATAGCTTGCTGTACAAGTGCCACCAACTGACAAGAAAAGGTAAGGTAGGATAATGGTGTGCTGTGTAAGTTTTGCTTCCAGTTTAAAAGAATTTTCTGAACATCCAAAAGGTTGAACTGAGGAAAGGAGCACTCTCAAAAGGATCATACAGCAGTTCAAATACAGCAAAAGACATCTTAACAACAACAAATTTTTGCAAGATATTATCATTCACTAAGTTAAAGGAATTTTCCTTCAACTGCTTGTCAAAAAGGGGGAAGCACATGTGCAGGAGGATCATCCCACACTTGTCAAGTCACTGAAGGGAACTTCTATTGCCTAGAAATGGTTCCACAATTGTGTAAGGGAGACACCCAAACAATATATTACCTGAAATCCTCTCTCTGTCTTCCTACTTTACCTTGAGAAAAGACATCACTACTGTGTTAGCCTAGGGCTATTCAGGCCATTTTCTCATTACATTTTGTCTGAAAATATCTTTCCCCAGTAACATTTGGTTGCTGCTTACAGTGTCCTCCTCCTCCCAAAGGTCCATCATCACAATCTGATACTTTTCCCATACCCTGTCCTCCCCTTATACTTTTCCTTCCACACAGTTACCCACTACTCCTTCAAAATTAGTCACGTCATCTAACTGATGTGCCATTTACTACTTTATCATTCACCTTACCTACAAGTTACAGTAATCAGCAGGTTACTGCACAAGTAACAAACATGCCACACAGGCAGATTTTTAATAAAATGCATCAGGATTAGCACAGGTCTCCAAGTCAAAGTAACTCTGCCAAAGCATCTGTGAGTGGGAGCCTCCTAATTCTTGACTAACATTACAGCAAGATGTAACCAAGGAACATCCTGGCTTCATGAAAACAGGCTGTCCTGCTTCTCTTCAAGTTATTACCTACTCTGTGACCAGAGTGTTGTAATGGAGAAATACTGACTCCTAAGGAAAGACAGACCAGGAAGACAAGACGGAGTTGTCTTTTATGTCTCATTTAAGGAAATTCTGAGAGTTGGGACAGTTCAGCCTACAGAAGAGAAGGCTGCGGAGTGAGGGTGATATCATCCTATCAAATATCTGAAGAGAGGGTGTTAAGAAAGACCAAGCGAGGCTCTTTACACTGGTGTAACAATATCACACAACAAGTGAAACACCAAGCAGATCACCACCACCACAAGCGGCAAAACGTATGAACCCGGGCGGCTGTCACTCAAAACTCAGTTCCCCTTCGCTTTCTGCCGCTCCCGGTACCACAGTCCAGCTCCCCCGGGGGCAGTGGGGACTCTGCCCACACCGTCCCCCTCCTTCGGCTGCCGTGGGGGCCTGCGGGCGGGAGGCCGCGGCCGGGGCCGCCCTCAGGAGCGCACCGACCTGCGCAAGACGATGCCCCCAGCACCCGGCCTGGGGGAGGGAGAGGGCAAGGGGCCCCTGGGGAAGGGAAGGGCCAGGCCGGGTGGGGTCGGGCAGCCCACCTGCTCCAGCAGCGCCTCCCGCTCCCGCTGCCGCTGCTCCCTACGCTCCGCCAGGCCCCGCTCGCTCTCAAACCCGGACGCCATCTCCCGGCCCTGCCGGAAGCCGAAGGCCGCACGGCAGCCGTACAGCAACCCCGCCGTACCACAAGGTCGGCTCACTGTCGTAAACGGCGTGCCTAGCAACGGCGGGCGGCTCCCCGCTCTGGCGCCATGGGCTGCTGCCGCACCGGGACCCCCAAAACCCGCCCGCGGATCGGGCCAGGGCTTTGCAGGGCCTCCAGCGCCCTCCTACCGGGTGAAGGGACAGGCCCCCGGTGCCCCCCTCCGCCAGCTCTCTGCCCCGCCGCTGCCTGACCGCGGCGCCGTCAGTCCCATGACCGAGCTCCCCCGAGTGCTCTCCTTGGCTTCAGAATTAGTGCCAACCTTGAAGCGGTGGGCCTGAAGCGGTGGCCCACTGAAACTGTGACCCTCAAGCTGAAGCGTTGTGTGTGCTAGATTTAGATTGGATATTAGGGACAAGTTCTTTACTCTGAGGGTGGTGGAACACTGGAACAGGTTGCCCAGGGAGGTGGTTGAGGCTCCTTCCCTGGAGAGATTCAAGGTGAGGCTCAATAAGGCCCTGGGCAACCTGGTCTAGTTGGGGGTGTCCCTGCGACTGCGGGGAGGTCGGACTAGGTGACCTTTGGAGGTCACTTCCAGACTGGATGATTCTATGATTCTATGACTCTATGCCCACTGGAGCTGTGATCCTCCAGCTAAAGCATAGCTTGATAGTTTTAACTCAATGCAGCATTAAGGACGTGATGAGCTTATTTTGTCAGCCTAGACCAGATCTTTGTGATTATTTTGTTCAACCTGGTTGCCCAGGGAAGTTGTTGATGCCCCCCATCCCTGGAAGTGTTTAAGGCCAGGTTGGATGGGGCTTTGAGCAACCTGCTCTAGTGAGAGGTGTCCCNAAGCCTCCAGAAGGCTTTCCGCGGCCTCGCAGGTGAAGGCCACAGGAAATGGCGTATGGTGGCACAAGGCTGTGCCACTTGGCTGACAGGACTACAAAGTGCTGGGGTGGGGACACCAACCTCCAGCCTTGCCCTCCTGCTGGGCTGAAATTGCCTTGCTGGAGCTCCAGCCTGCTCCTCTGGACCAATATTAACAGGACGGGAAGAAGGGACAGGTGGCCTCGCTCACGCACCCTGGTGCCCTGCAGCCACAACCCACCTATAGAATGGTCTCCCAGCACTTTCTGCTCCATTTGCAGCTGGTTCGATGCATCCGTGCTAGCCAGTGGGTTCCGTAGTGGTAGGATGCTGGCTGCTCAGCTGGGAGTAGAGAAATTAAAAAAATACAGACATCAAGCACTTCAAAGTTGCAGCCAGCCAACAGTGATTGATAGGGCTGCAAATTTGCTTCTCAGGTGAAGCAAGTGTTTATCTGAGACAATTTCTCTGGGATGATATCAGAGCTTTATTAATGTGTCTGACACTGAACGTGTTCACAGTTGCCAAGTAATAACGTTATTTAGGTAGAGGTCTGAGAAAAGTGCTTGGGTAATTTGTTAGCTATTTGCATGGGATGGGTATGCTTTCAAAGTGATAATGGTAATTTAATTATCATCTCCATGGTGGTATTAAATGTGTAAATTGCATTTGCGTCTTTGTTCAATTTATACTATGACAGTTAGCAAGATCTCAAGAAAAACCTGTTGCAGTTGACCACTAGGTAAGAAATTTTAAGTGACAGAGTTTCATAGGCACTATCTGGAAAAGCAGCACGTGAACCCCCATCGGGGAGCCATTTACAAAGCAAACAGGTGGATACCAAAGACATTCCTGCAGGATTGACTAACACTGTTGCTGTCCCAAAGTGGGGTCATGGAAATCACGTCTGACTAACTTGACAGCCTTCTATGATGGCACAACTGGATGGATAGATGAGGGGAGGGCAATGGACGCTTTCTACCTTGACTTCAGCAAGGCTTTTGACAAAATCTCCCACAGCATCCTCATAGGTAAGCTTAGGAAGTGTGAGTTAGATGAATGGACAGTGAGGCAGAAACTGGCTGAAAGACAGAGCTCAGAGGGTTCCCAGAATCTAACTGGAAGTCCATAACAAGAGGGGTCTCCCAAGGGTCAGTACTGGGTCCAGTCCTCTTCAATGACCTGGATGAAGGGATGGAATGTACCCTCAGCAAGTTTGCTGATGACACAGAACTGGGAGGGGTGGCTGACACACCAGAAGGCTGTGCCACCATACAGTGAGACCTGGACAGACTGGAGAGTTGGGCAAAGAACCTGATGAAATTCAACCACGGCAAGTGTAGGGTCCTGCACCTGGAGAGGAATAACCCCCTGCATCAGTACAGGTTGGGGGTTGACCTAGAGAACAGCTCTGAGGAAAAAGACCTGGGACATCTGGTGGACAACAGGATGACCACAAGCCAGTAATTTACCCTTGTGGCCAAGAAGGCCGATGGCATTCTGGGTACATAGGGAAGGTGTGACCAGCAGGTGGAGGGAGGTCATCCCGCCCTCTCATCTGCCCTGGAGAAGCCCCATCTGGAATACTGTGTCCAGTTCTGGGCTCCCCAGTTCAAGGACAGGGAACTGCTGGAAAGAGCACAGCAGAGGACCACAAAGATGATTAGAGGTCTGGAACATGTCTCTTATGAGGAAAGGTTGAGGGACTTGGGTCTTTTTAGTGTGGAGAAGAGAAGGCTAGGGGGGAATCTGATCAACACCTGTAAGTACTTAAAGGGTGGCTGTCAAGAGGACCGGGCCAGCCAGTCTTTTTTCAGTGGTGCTCAGTGAGAGGACATCAGGTATGTACACACACTTGAACAGAAGAAGTTCTATCTAAACATGATGAGGAACTTCTTGACTTTGAGGGTGGCAGAGGACTGGAACAGGCTGCCCAGAGAGGTGGTGGAGTCTCCATCTCTGAAGACATTCAAAATCTGCCTGGACAAGCTCCTGTGCAACCTGCTCTAGGTGGACCTGCTTTGGCAAGGGGTTGGACTAGATGATCTCCAGAGGTCCCTTCCAACCCCATAGCATTCTGTGAATCTGTGATTTAGCTGGTGTGCAAGATGCTCATGGACACACAGAACAGAGGTATTTTATTATTTCATATTTGAGCAGAGATGGGTGACAGGTGGTGTTCCACAAAGCTAGCACATGGGTTCACAAAATCTTTGGTACTTTTATACGATTCAAAACACAGAATTACATGCCTTTAGTTACAATTATTGGTTCATACCTTATCTTAACACTTTCTATTGGTTAATATTATTCCTCACTTTCATTTAAAGTTACAGTGCCCTATAACTGATGTGCGTGTGCTCCAATACAGTGGGGTGGGGTTAAGCTTCCTCAGTCTTTAACTGAGTCAGCAGTCGCAATCTCCCCCAGCCACCATTACCTTTCCCTTAGTTACAACTGATTTTTGCTGACTTCATGCTTTTTGCAATTATCCAGCTTTTGGCACCTCCTGGGGCAGGATCTTCTCTTTTTATCACTCTTCTGTTCCTCTTCAAGGGTATATTCATTAGCACGGCACACATCATTTATAGTGTCTTGTTTTGCAAGGCATTGTAACCTTTTTACAGCTCTTTGCTCTTGCTTGGTAAGAAATTATACCTTCTAAAGTACATCACTGTGCTCAGTTCTTAGCTGTATGCAGCAAAGTACACTGGTTGAGAGAGGAGAAGCAAGAAAAGCACGTTTGGCCCGGTAAGGAAAGCCTCTTCTCTGATTGTGATGTGCTCTTCTTACCAACAAACTAGTTTCTTTCCACCTCAGTTGTTACCACTTGCTCCAGGCAGCCAGCAGAGCATCTCAGGTGGGAGCTCCCTAATTCACTCAGTGCACAGCCAGGCATATCGGTTTAACAGATTTCTATTCAATCTAAAGAGCAAATTGATAGTCCCTGAGCTGACCCGACTACTTGTGACTGAATCAGTTTAGGACGTACTTGGAAGAGCTGCATGAGAACAGAAAGCCTGGCAGCCATGGGAGGGGGAGGTTAGTGACAGCCATGGACAATTTCTTCCTCCAGTACAGGAGTGGGAAAAGGGAATGTGCTTCCTACAGCATGAAGTTACAAAGAAGAGATCTCAAAGCAGGGTGTGAGTTTTTACAGTACTTGGTGTTATTCTTGATATCCATAACCTTCCACATCGTTAATAAGGTGGTACTGTAAATTTTCATTTAAAACCACATTTCCAATACTCCTGTTTTTAGGAGAGAAACCACGATGCAAATACACTCTAGAATCTCAAAAACTGAAGAACAATATAAAAATGGAAAGCCATTTTACAAATATCATCATTCTGCCTTTGGAGTTCTTGAGAGCTGATTTGAATTTTGAAGTCAGCAGTTAGGGAAAGGCTGATGTAATTTACTGTTATTTCCTCTCCTCACCCAAGAAAAGGTTTTCTGAGAGGAGACAGGCAAAACCAAAAGTTTAGTCTCATTTCTTTCAAGATGTTAGTATGCCTGAGAGCTCCTTACATGCTCAGAAATCTCTAGGGAGCCTGGAGAACAAGTCCTGGGTATAACACTTTTAATGGTCAGCTGGGCACCTCTTTTTGGTCGTCTCATTCTCAGTGCCAAAATTAAACACACTAATAAAAAAATAATGCTTCGGAGATACTGATCTTTGCTGAACTCCTACAGGGAGGCGCTGACCTTGCAGAGTGAAATATTATTTCCCATCTAATGGCACGTTTTACACTTTATGTGAAAGAAGCTGGCGTCTCTCCAAATGACCCGTGTTATAAACCTCCACACTGCTAACCTTCACTTCTTGCCTTCAGCACTCTGATATTTTATTTTTATATGAAAAAGGTTGGGAAAAACAAAACCCTCTCCACTCAGTGTGATCCTGTAAAGTTTTCTGTAAACAAAAGGCAATGTTTCACTATGGAAAGGTGTGGTTTTTTTACTTTGAGAATATGAAAGCTTTTTTTCAACAGTTCCACTGGAGAGAGTTTCTTACCTCGATTTTAACAACACGTTCTGACATCTTCATACTAAAGAAGCACAATATCCAGCAGGAAGCTGGGGAGAAGAAAGAGAGGGGGTATACCTAAGACAGAAAGTATTTAGTTTCGGTTAACCCTCATTATATTCATTTTTAAAACCACATGGTTTTCAGTTGCTATTGCTATTGCTGAGTAGCTGTAGCAGAACATTCAATTCTGAGGGATTACTTAGACTGGGATAGGAATTTTCAGTGAGTTACCTAACAAATAAAAATGTCAGTCCCTGGAGAAATTGCAGGGGCGGGGGGGGGAAGAAAAACAAAGAATGATGCAATTATGGGGAAGAGCGTACTTCTTTCATAGAAATTTCATTATGTTTCCTCAGGAGAAAATTAAAGCAATTGTGTCTAAACTCAATGCCATAAAATGATAGAACACCTTGCCCAAAAATCAATGCAGTAACGATGCCTGGGTTATTAGTTGCTTGTACCTGAGTTGTGCAGTGAGTGCCTGATTGAAAAACCAGACACCTTTCTACTGTCCATCAAAGAGAGTGCTCCTGGCAGCAACAAAAGAACCCTGTGACACCGAGGATCCTGACAGTCTGCCTTGGAAATGAGAGCTCATCTTGTGATGAAAATGAACGAGGAGACTATGATGGATTGAGGAATGATTCACCCATTGTTCCATATTCAATAGCAAATTGTGTGTTGTCTGCCCCTGAGAGATAGTTATTTTGTTAATTTGCTCAGCTGCTTTGAACACAAGGGATCTCTTCAGCTGTACTTCTCTGGACCAGGGGGATGAGGCTTAGAAAATTCCATTTTTCCTCTCCCCACCCCAGCTTCATGGCTGTAACAATGAGAATTGTTCATCTGGAAAATTCTCTAGTGACAATTACTATTAACAAATGTTTTGTGAGGAAGCTGTTACACATGTGAAATGATAGCTCGTTCAGTTCATTTCTTGTGGGGCTTTTACATGCTTTTTTTGTCTCTTTTCTTTGAGAAGTTGAAAACAAAGACTTTTATCAGACGGGGAACACACAGCAGTGATAACACACATCCTGCCCTTGCTTTGCTGAATCTGGTAACACACCTTTTTAGAAATTATTTGGGAGAAATGGGTAAGTCTTTTCTGGTGCCTGCCTTCTAGAGGTGTACATGCTAGGGAACTTCAAATCAGCTACTTCCAAAACGAGATGTAAATTCTGGCTTGAGTCATCTGGCTGGGGCTTTCATTTATCAGTCAGACCAATGCAGCAGTAACTCAGATAACCTTAGGCAGGCCTCCAATGCAGTGCAATGGGTTGATTTTATTTTTCAAGTGAGATTAAAGCATATCTTTGCTTTTTAAAGGTAGGTCAGTTCCATCAGCCAGGCTGCAGCCTAGTTCCATAGACATATCAGTTACAAGAACAGCATTACCTTAAGCTGGTGCTGCAGACGCTCTGTACACAGAAACCACAGGCTTTGGTTACTCCAGAGACCTTAGGGCTGCCTTTACCCTTTTCTCCTGAGGTGCTGCTCCTCGGTCTGATGCACACTCACCTGGACAGCAGCACCCAGCAAACTAAAGGAACCTGCTGCAACACCCCCAACTGGACTCCTTCTGTGCAGTATCGTAGGAGAATCTCCTCCTCTTGCTGCAACAGAGAATCAAAAAACACACGGGGATGGGAGCATGTCTTTAATGCAATGGTGAACACTCATGGAAAAAAAAAAAAAAAAACACAAAAAACTGCTGAGACCTGTGAGGTCTTTTTCCATGGAAAGGGCTCCAAGGCACTACAGCACTGTAATGATGACTGTAAACAGAATTTGACTGCCACAGAGAGCGTCCGTAATTGCCTCTTTTGGCAGCAACTCAAACAATTGACTTCTCTCCAGTTTTCACCCAACAATTCCTGAAACTGCTCATCATTTTCCTTTATTTTATACTACTGTGTTAAGAAGGAAAGATAATTTCGTAACCAATTCTTGTCTCAGCCCTTGACCCAGAAATAGCTGTAAATACTGTCTGAGTAATGTGCCTGACATCCCAAGCCACCGTCTTTGTCACTGTTCTTGACAGCAAACCCTCTGAGGAGTGTAACACTTCCAGCTCGGCTTGCCGCTTCAGTCATTTTCAAGCACAAATGCCCCTGCAGGCCCCTGTCACTGCAAACACACGGGCAACGCCAAGCAAGCCCATCCTCAAGCATATGTCACGGTGTTGGGTACCACTGAGTCAGAAAAGAGACCATACAGCAGGAGAACCATGGATTTCTTTCAGCGTGTGCTTTGGCCTCTTCTGTCCTAGGAGTTTCAGAGTGGGAAAGACCAAACATAGTATCTTTCGTAGTCAAGATCCACTTATTATTTCTTTGTGATGTGGTTTCAAGCTCTTACCTTGACTGTCAGAAGCATCCTAGGGAGCTGCCGATACAGGCAGAGATACACAGATACACCTGCAGGGTGTCTTGCCTGGATGGTGGATTCAGAAAGGGATCCAACACACAGGAAGAATGCCTTATCTTAATGCTTTAATGCCTTGTAAAGCCAAGCACATATTAGAATAGACAGATGAGAAGTGATATCTACCTCCTTGATTTTCTCCAGCCTGTTCCCCCAGGAGCCTACCTGGCATGCCAGCCTGGCCAAGTGATTAACTCAACAGAGAGGATTGTTTGGTGGCAAGAGCTCTGGCCATCTGAACAGCACTCCTGCTAGGGATCCTTGATATGATAAATGTACCTATGACCTGCAAGTTGGCTCTATGTCTTGTTACATAAAGTGAGAGAGAACAGGAATAGTGCCATAGATTGCCAGACTTTGTGTTTATTTAATCTGTGAGACATCAACAGAAAGAGACAGACTAGTCAAGGTAATTCCTCTAACTCAAAGCACACAGATAAGCCAAATCTTCATGATCAGCATTGCCTCATTAAAAAAAATAGGCATGAATGCGTTTCACTGCAGATCATCTTCTCATTTACAACCTTGCCATATTCAGCCTGAGACTCAAGTAAGGCGCATGATTAATAAACATGCTTTTTTTACTACCTTCTCAATAGCACTGCCTCAGAAAGAAGGCTTTGGTGTCTCTTATAGTAAAAACAAGCAGCAAAATTCAAGCCCATATTCAGAACTGTGCCTCCTATGCACTGGCACAAGAACCATCCATGCGAAGAAAGGTTGAGCTTTAATGAATGGCGTGGTGAATCACTGCTTGTGCTATACACGTTTGCAATGTAGAATAAGGTGAAATGGGCTGGAGAGACCTTAGTATGCATTTCAGTCTCTTTTTGTCTCATTTTAATTGAATGTAGACAGTGCTCTGACTCCCTTATAAATTTTGTTGCTTTGTCTGAGGCTGAAGTTAACCAAGATGAGAAGGAGACCACGTTACTTTGTGAGGAAGCAAAGGGGAAAGTACCCTCACGGTTTTCCTCTGGTCTGCATAACTGTGAAACCAACTGGAACCCAAGGGCAGGATTCCTGCATCCCTCCCTGATCTTAGGCACCACCAGAAATGCTGGCTGCACTTACCCAGCAGCAGTAGCCATGTGTCTCCTGATAGGAATCCGGCTTCCTACAGCCTCCACCATGGAGGCTTGCAACAGGCACTGCCTTTAGACCCACAGGTGATGGCCCTCTCCTGCCAGTGTCATAAAAGGTCTTAAACCAAACCACATGCCAGAACCAAATGCCTGTCAATGCACCATCCGAGGATCTCTCTGCAAATCCCAGTTCAGAAAGGTCAGAGTAGAGTGTTGATACTGGAAGAGAGTATAATTTATTTCTCATTAATTTAAAAAGATATTAGACTGCTTAGAGGACTCAAAAGTATTTCTGTGCTCTGAATATGGATGCTAGTTTCAAGTGTCTTTGCAGTACTTTAACTTCAAGGTAATCTGAGAGGAAGCAATCTGAAGGGAGACGGGGAACCAAACAGCTGGGCCAGAAGAAATATATCCTCTCATTCTGGTGGCCTGGTGAGAGGCAGTGATGATCTCTAAAAGAAAGATCCTCTGATCCTTCCTCAGAATATGGGATGCAGAGTGCAGAAAGCAAGATGTGAGGTGAGTACATGCAGCATAAATTATTAGAGCAGCAACAAAAAAACCGATAGGAAGCATTCCTCAAAAAAAACCATGCTCTTTTGAAGGGCGTAACCCTTCAAGATAAAGGGCATGCTAGTAATTGGTTCCACGGTACATTAAAATCAGCATCTGGCTAGTTATCAGACAGGCTATTTCTTAAAGGACTTTATGTCAAAACTTCCCAGCTCGAGATACCTAAAAAGAATCTATTTTTCAGGTACCAAAAATTGCTCTCAGAAAGTTTGTGTAGACTTAAAAATTAATCATTAAACTTAATTCCTTTAAGCTCTGTGGAAGTCAGGTCTTCTGTCATGTTTGCTCCTCTGTGGATACCTAAGACAGAGAGAGAGTTCAAGAAGTCACCCGAAAGCGAGCAACATTTGGCCAGTGTCAAGGTTTGTGAGTAATCCACCTTCCGGAGGAGCACAGACCTGATGATGATGAGATGGCCTGTTCTTTAAGGCTCCAGGGTTCACATCTCATGTAATTCCTTCCCAGGGAGCCCTCACAAGAACGGCCAATATCCTTTAAAAAGACAGTGCTTGATTAAAAAAAAGCCATAAACCCAGTTGGTTAGAAGTGAAAAAAGGTAGTTATGAAAAAGATTGCATGAAGTCCTGCAGAGAGGAGCAAATAAACTGTGGAGAGTATTTGAATGGGAAAAGTAAAATATTAGGATTTTCAAGGGACTCAGGCATGCCATTACCTGGGAGTCAAGGGATTATTTCAGTGTTGGTATATTTGGAAGTCTGATGTGAGTGAGAGTTCAGAGGCCATGAGGCCAGTAAGAGGAAATGTGGACATTAACAAAAGTGAAAACATGGAAAGCACGCACAAACAAGGCCTTAGAAAGAGATGTTGGGCACGGAAGATTGACTGGGGTGGGAAGAGGGGAAGGAAAAGAAATACAGCAGATGTGTTGCTAGATTTAGAGAAAATAAAAGAATGTATCAAGACTATACACTGTACAAATCACTTTTGGAAACTATGGAAAAAGCAAGGGGAAAAACAGAATGAATGACAACTTCTCTCCTTCTTATCCTTGCCGTCTCCAGCTAGAAGAATAACGCAATGTGAAAAGCTGTGGAGCTTTGAAAATGGAAAATTGAAGACAGGATTTGCCTTCCAATAGCCAGACTGCAGGTTTCACTGTAACTATTCTAACAGAGCTTTAGATATTATCAGATTGCAACTGGGATGATTGCTGAAGAGAGCTGCAGCATACTGTAAAGGACTCTGCCTCCCTGAGAATAATGCTTTAGCAGTTCCTTGGTTGAAAGTTTCTGCTTTGAACTCATCCGAGGATATGAGAAACCTGACATTAAGGACTGATGTGTGAGCAGTAGAACGTGATGAGCAATGTGTTTCTCCATCTTCTGCTCTGCCCAAGGAGTCAAAGATGAACTAGCTGAGGAGAGAGAATGGCTCAGCAGCAGACTATGGGACTATTTTTAATGTTAATAATTTCTAAACTGTCTAGGCCTTGCAATCACTGTTTCAGTTTTGATCTAGATTCTGAACAAAGCATCACATGAAGAAGAACAAAATAATTTCTGAAAATATATATTTCACACTAATTTATTCTACTGCCTTATGCTCTTGGTAGTTTTCCTTTTAATTTACATTTCAGTATGAATATAAGACAAAGACATAGCTAAGAATAAATACATCAACATCATTGATTGTTGTGACAGCAGATGGATTTTCTTTTTATGTTTTAGATAAAAGGCATTGGTTTTACAACAAAGGTAAGCTTGCCATGGTGTTAGAGTGATAATATAGAGCATTTCTGCACTGGAAGGAGAAATTTAGCTACTAATATTGCAATGACACGTCTCTCCACTTTATTTTCTTGTAAATTGGTTATTTCTTGTCTTGGCTTTTGTAAAAATCAAAGCAAAAACTACTGCTGTCATTGAGGTTGTTGTTTTGTAATGGTAAAGCACAGGCATAGCCTGGCTAAGGGGCAGAGAAAAGTTTCATGTCAGAGAGCTGTCTCTGTGTCCCTGATCCAGTCACTGCCCAGATCTACCTCCATAAAGCTGCCTATGTGGAGGGGCTACCTACAGAGAGGTCCTGATGTCCTCAGAGACATGAGCACCTCTGCTGCCCTCACACTATGCCAGACCTGGCACGTCCAGCCCTGCTGGCTAAGCCACCTTCTCAGAGCCTGATCCAGAACTCAGAGAAGTCAGAGGGGCAACTCTCCATCAATTTCCAGGAGGCTGTAGATGAAGTCCTAAAATAAAAAGCTTACACCACCTTATTTACTGGAAGCGAATGGAAGAAGAAAGAGACAGGACAAGAAATCCCCTCAGATTATTTCTAGGTTCTTCTTTGTGTTATCCTCAGCTCTTCAAAAAGCCACAGATACAGCTGGCAGGAAAAATGTCTGGTTTTGAGAGTCAACTCTCACAAGATCAGATTTGATATTCTGACAGTCACAGGTTAGAAGGTTAGATGAGTTTAAACAAGGCTACCTTTAAAATAGTTTAAAATCATTTCAAAGTTTTTAATAATTTTCCAGTACTTACACCCCAGTAGTGGCTTGCTGCAAGTACAGAAGTAGAACAGGATACTGTAACCTAAACCCCTTTTGAACAAACTAAAAACAAATCATATTTTGTGAAAAGTCTTAATTTTCTTTGCAGCCCATGCTTTTACTTACAACTCTTATCCCTGGTTACATTAGCTCAGTTGTCCATTAACCACAACAACCCACCTGCAGGCAAAACCTCCATATTAAAATTAAAAGTAACAACAAATTCAGGGCTTTGCTAACCAAATGCATCGACACGAATTACTATAATCTGTGCAACTCACTGCAGTAAGAGAACGGAGGCTTAGATGACTCATACAGGAATTACACTGGTATTTCAGTATAGCTTAGGCATCACCTAGCCTAGCTATGGCCATGCATTCATACTGCTCTCGTGCAGGTCGGATGATCTAATGAACCAGGGTGACCACAGGGCAAGCTGCTTATTACACAGCTCAAAACCAGGCTTTTCTTCCCGCCTAATTTCAGCTCAGAAAGGAGTAACACTGATGCAAGGGTGGCTCTTACCTTGGGAACTGTGGAATCCATCTCACCAGAACTTCAAATCCACAGTAAAAGCTTTCTGACTGTTATTTCTTTCTATCACCAGGTGCAGGTAGTGCACATGTGAGCACCAGGTGAGCAGCACAGCACCCTGATGTGAAAGACGCTGCTGCCACACAGCAGCCCTTGACAGCAAGGGGCTCCTGCCAGCTGTAAAACATGAGAGCTGCTCTGGCACAAGAGGGGGCATCAGAGCACTAAAAGCTAAGAGTAGAGCTCTCTCCCCTTTTACTGGGAAAGCAAGTGAGATACAGGCATTTTATCAGCATAAGAGCAGCTGAGAAGGTGTGAAGAAGCTCAAGGAGAGCAGTACTGAACAGTTCCCTTCAGTTCCCAAGAAAACACGTATTAGTTAATGCAGGGCAAGTTATTTCCATAATAAATTAGGGTCCAAATGCTGCTGCTGCTGTCAGTACAATCACTTCATATAAAGCACATTAACACACATAAAAGAGATTTGCAATGATGAATGAAATGTCTTTCCCTCTTTTCTCCCCAATAAACTACAGAAAACCATAGTGACATACAGAAAGTGATAATGACAAGAAATCCTTAATTGTAGCAGCAAGGATAATACACAAAACAAAAAACAATGGAGACAGAAACTATTAATCTTCTTTAGTATTTCTAGACAAATCTTTGCAAATGGAAACCGTTTCTGTGATACTTACAGGTGTAACATATCTGAACCGCAATTCTAAGACTAAAACTTGTCCAGATTCTGCAAAATCTGAAAATCTTGTAACGTATGGAAAATGTTACCACTCTAAATCTCTTACAATGTAAGTGTTTGGGATGGCTCCCCATCCACCCAGTATTTCCCATCCCACTAGGGGAACACTGCACAACTCAGAACATTTGCTGTATGCAGCAACAGCTGCACACCATCAATTTCTGGCCCACAGTTCCCCAAATGTGCTCATCGCCGCTTGCTTTACACAGAGCACATCTGAGCTCTGCTCAGGAGAGACTTACCTGCAGAGCTGACTTCCTGTACTGTTTTCAGAAGTTCTCTTCATCCTGTATGCACACCAACAGCTTGCTATCACTCAGACTGATTGCTGGGTTTCTGGACTGTATTTAATATCTCTGACAGACATTCACTTTAATTGTTCCCACTGGGATCATGCCATTTAACTGATCGCTATTAGTCTCCGCTCTCTGCTGTCACGCTCTGTCGATATTAAGTTGTAGTTTCTATTCACCAAGCTCTTCCCTACAATTCTTACAGTCTTTCTGTTCTTACAATCTTTCTCCTTTTCCATCCCTCAGTATGTTAAAGCAACTTCCTAACTTCCTACACTGCTTTATACCTCTTAAAGACTGAAGTCTGAGTTACTTACCTTATTGTCCATTATCAGCATGAATGGGATGGAAATCAACCCTCTCAGTCAAAAGCCAGTAGCGAGATGCACGCTTTAATCTTACTTGTACACATCTGTATTTTTATTTATATGGACTAGAGCACTCAGCACGTGGAGAAGTTTCGTGGAAGGACACACCTAGTCCGGCATAAAAACAGGACACCATCGTTTCCCAAGGCATGAAGAAAAGACAGAGGAACAAATACTAAAAGTCAAAGAAATCAAAAAGTCCAGTAAGTAAAAGGAGGGAGATGATTTCAATGAAGGACAAAGTCCCAAGTAAGATTTGGTCCACAAAAGCTAGGACTGTTCTTCATGAGTCTTTCCTCAAGAAGGAAAACTCAGAACTCAAGTGGTCCATGGCCACAGCAGTGAGGTAAACACTTCTAAAACAAGACGACAGAAATCTTTCAGGTTTGAATTTGGGAAAATATGTCAAATGTGGTTTCTTCCTTCTGGCATTAACCCATTTCATGTTTAGATTTTATAAATAAACACTTAACATTAGTTTTTCCCTCAACGCTTTAAGGCTGACTTTAATATAGGTTTCTAACATCAAGCTACTACCCTGCATTCTAGTCTTCAGACAAGGGAACATTTTCACAACACCCAATGCTAGCAACGCTTCAGGATATATAGCAACGTAACAGAATGTGCTGCTTCTGAGCTCCATAGATTACTTCAAGTGTTGGTAATACAAAGGCATCCACAGAAGAGGTCTCTTACTGATAGTCAGTGCTAGCAAAAAGACCTCCATGACCTGCATCAAGGTTAGTGGAGAAATGCCCACAGAAGTTATGGTATCACAGCTTTTGAAAAAAAAAAAAAAAATCTTTGAAAATAATTTTAAGTTTTAAATTTGAATTTAGGCCTGCTTTGAGCAGTAGGTTGGACTACATAGCTCCAGAGGTCCCTCCCAACCTGATTCTTTCTATGATCCTACACCTGACCCTTGGGCACTTTCTAACACCGCTCACACCACACCGGCACCAGCATTTGCCATTGTTTTGCTGTTTCTGCCTTCCCAGCTACACAAGCTTCCTCCCTGTCTCTGACTCAGTGTTTTCATCTCCATTTCCTTTTCAACTCCTACCTTCCCTGCTTTGTTACACCATGTGGAGCAAGAGGAGACTGGAAACATACCTTCAGCATTGCTCTTCGTGCCCTGACCAACAGCATCCTTGTTTCCCACCTCTGACTTGCAGATTTGCAAGCACAGTCCCATTACACTCAGGAAAACATTTTAAATCTTTCCACCTCAGCAGTTCCATTGCTTATTTTTGAATGGGCCACAGCACCGTGCAGACCAGTTTGCAGGCACAAACCCCCATGGTTGCTGCAGTCCAAGCTGGACAGGGAGGAAAACCAAAGCACAGTATTGCCTGCAACAAATTACTTGCTCATTTTTCCAGCCCATAAGACAGTGACATTTGGAGATCGTGGCTTTGTAGCAACCTTGTGATTGTTTGATTGAAATAGCCCTTTAAGAACAAAGAAAGGGGAGTGGAAAGGGCACTTGAGTAATATGGCATAAAACTATCTTATTTTTCCTCTGTCACTCTCAAGTTGCAGCAACACAATCCTCTACTGCATTTCAGAAACTAAAACTAAGTTAGACTCGGAATTTTTGCCCATTCCATATTCTGCCAGCCTCTATTCAAAGATATCTTTAAAAAATAAGACATGCCCCCAGCAGGGATTAGTACAAGAAAGTGAGGAGCAGCAGCCTGAAGAATTTTTAAAGAAGGATTGAAGACCACGTGCCCAAGTTAAAACCTAAGCACATATTTGAGCCGTTTCATTTCTTTTTTTGTATCCCCCTGAGACTACACTGAGACTCGGGGCACCCCTGGAGCAAGCAGCTCCAATGCAAAGCGCTAAATCTAGTTCAGCTGACAGTGCCCAGATGTGGCAGTAACTTTTGACACAGCATCTTGTAAACACATCTGGCAAGAGCTGCTAGGGGTGTTTTCTCTAACCACTTAACAGAAAGATATATGCACACAAACGCCCACTGAACTTCTGTTTTCACTGCAGTTTGCAAAACCTTAGTCTGTATTAGACGAGGTAAAGGCCGAGCGTGTTGCTGTCCCCTCCTTTATTCTGGTAAAAGCAGGGAAGGTCTGGGGAACACGACACTGTGCAGATTCTGCTCTCTTTTTATAAACTGCTTGTATGTTCAACTGTTGTCCTGGTGGCTTTACTCTATGCAAAGCAGCACCGCTGTGTCTGTTTAAAGGAGGCAGTAAGTGATGGCCATCGTCTGGCACACAAACCACACCTGGGCAAAGGGGATGAAACAGAGGGAAAGCAGCTCTGTTCTGGCTTTGCTGCACTGGGACAGGAACACCAGAGTTGCCCCTGGAGCAAAGCAAGGGATCAACAGGAGAATCTGTAATCATGGAAAGGTTGAGGTTGGAAGGGACCTTCAAAGAACATCTAGTCCAAACCCCTGCTATGGGCAGAGACACCTCCCACTAGATCGGATTGCTCAAAGCCACATCCAGCCTGGGCTTGGAAACAATCCAGTCTCAGATCAGGGACAGGGAATGAGAAGGATGTGTTTGTCCAGCACAGAAAGCTGGTTCTGTCTGTACAGAAAATTAGGTACATGCGTCTGTGCCTGAGGCACTTGCAGTTCTGCTCTGTGTATTCTCATCACTAAGCAGCTCTTCACCTATCTACATTTCAAAGTAATGCACAAGCCTCAGTGGTCCTTTCTCATAACATCTTCACCACAGCTCCACGGGTCTAAGCCCCTCCTGTGAAGCGTGTTTTCACTGTGTGCAATCCTGTAGAAACACATTCCAGGAGACCAAGTTCTTACATCAAGAGCTTCTCAGAACTCTTGACCCCAAAACTTCATCTTCATCTAGAAGTATGTCCTATTTACTGCCCCTTGTGTTGAAACCATGTCTCCGAGCCAGGGGAAGCACAGAAGGATATGCAGGGTTCTAAATCCAGCTCTTGAGCTCAGCGACTTACAAGTTCGGCACAAAAGAGTTTTAGGGGAATATGACTTTCTACAGCTTTCCTGAGCCGTAGAGAGCTGAAGCCATGGCTGTCCTCATAAGAACAAATAACCTGACACCAAAGCAGTTATCTTCAGCCTCCTTGAAGCTCAGAGATACCTCAAGGTTTTCTGGATTGAATCGAATCAGTCATAACAGGGACAGACGCAAGAGACTTGGCTCTGGTCAGGCCAGAGAGGTGGCACGTCTGTCAGCAGCCAGGCCTGACTCAGACCCATCACGCAGGCGCGGTACAAACTGTGTCATTCTGCCCAGAAGATCCTTTATGTTCCACATGAACGACCGCTGGCTTCTCCCTGCATCAGCTTCAGATGACTATTCTGTTTGTCAAACCCTCACTAAAATATTGCCCCTTTGAACAAGTCTCCAATGTGCGAGACAAGAATGAACTATCCTCAACTTTGGATATTTTGTTCCTCTGCCTCTCAAACCACCCCGAGTACATAAATTGGGAGGAAAGACCTTGACCTAAATATCTGCATCTCTTGTACAGATTAATTACTTTGTCTGCTAAGAGCAGACTGACTGTCCACAGGATTAGAGGCTGATACCTGGCAGATTCTTCTGAACTCCACACCTTCCTAAACCTTCATCCTGCTTCAACATTTCCTACCATGCTATAGTTTTCCCAGAAGAGAGAAACTGAAATGCTGTTTGCCATCACAGCAATGTGTGAATTCTCTGTCTTGGTGGTTTGCAATCCAGCTGTCATTTCCTAAAAAAGCTTACCATAAACATGTCAACATACAAGTTAAAAACAAGGAGAGATTAGGCAAAGCAGAAGCTTGGGAGGGGGTCACATACCATCTCTTGCCATCTGGACCCTCAGTACAGATCTGTGTGTGTCCATGGAAGAACCTTGCCTCCTTCCTCCTAAAAATCACATATCTCATGTAATATTTCTCCATGCAGCTATCTCAGAGTTTCTAGTAGAGCTCAGAGAGGGGATCTGCAGCTTAAGAGAAGACACATCTCAGTCTGCCTTTGCTGGTGAGGAACACACCTATGAACCAAACCCTGTGTGAAATACAGCTGCAGGGGAGGAGCCAGCTGTTCTCACAATACACAGAGAGCACACACCTCAAAATAAGGCAGAAGAAAGTAGGGATACAGGCAAGGGGTGCAAGGAGTCACCTGGCTGTAGGACTTGGCAATAGGTACTGGAGCACATTGCTCCAGTATCTTCTAGGCACCTTGGGATTTTTCTGTATTGGCTTTTTATTTGTTTGATAAACAAGGAATTTGCTTACAATGAAAGTTTAAAGGTTTTTTTTTGTATTGTTTCTTACACATGGAAGTGGCTTTTTGCAGAAATTCACTAAATACATCTACAAAATTTTCATCACAGATTTCAATAAAATCCTGTCAGAAATTGTTGTGCACACACAAATAAAAATCTTGACAAACTCCACTAAAAATAGAGAAACAGTTCTGAAAAAACAAATACTAGATAAATTAAAAAAAAAACCCAACAGGCAAGTAGCAAACTGAGACTTACGTTGCTTCGTAAAGACCTAAATATTCTCTTAGAACCATCATTTGGAAGCTTCACCAAAGCTTCACCAAGAGGTTCTCACATAGATTTTGATGCTTTGATCAAGGACTGACATAAATCTGTCTTCCATTGTATTAAAATTGTTGAAGTTCCAGAACAGGGAAAATTACCTTTCCCCCTGCGTTCTCCTCCAGCTCATCTGCTCACTCTGCCAAGGCCAGACCTTCAATCTCTTTGAAGAGAAGCTGTGATCCCCATACAGCTTTTTGAGGCTGTCAGTCAGCAAAAAACACAGTCAGCGTGTTGTCCTTGCCATCTGCTGTCCTACACCTCTCCCTGCCAAGCTGAAATCAAACACTTCCAGGAAAATCCGGTCTCTAGAGTCTGGGGAATTTTGTCACTGGCAGAGGTGCACAAAATGTCACTCTGAATGACCCCTATGAAGATAGGAGAAGCCCCCAGCACTTTGCAGGTTTCATTTTATGTCTGCCCCCAGGACAACAAACCACATCCCTGTGTACTTAAAAGCTTTAAAGCATGTAAATGCTCTGAACCACTGGTTTTGTGAGGGCAAGACAGTGCAACACATCAGCGGACACAGCTGTCAGGTGGAGCGGCCTGGTGGTCCCTGCAACATCAGGCTGGGAACAAGGGGGACAGTGACCCCTAAAACAAACAGCTGGCTCTGGTCACCCCACCAGATGCCTGCCTGCATGTGCCCAGAGCTAAACCAAGGGTCACATCTGCGCCAAAGCAGAAATTCCCCACTCCCGAGTGCACCGAGGCGCTTGGAAGATGCCTGGGACACCAAGGAATGCTGCAGGAGAGGCACTGGCACTCACTGCACAGGTGAGTGGAGCTCGGTGTGGAGCTCTGCCATCCCTTCGTCTTCTAGACTGCAAATGAATAGCCATTTAAGCACATTTGTTATTTAAATAAGGCCCAAAATGGAACATAATTATTATGAAAACCACTGCACTGTGAAACCTGTAACATTTAAATCCAACTGTTGACCTTAAAGAGTTTCAGCTCATTATACTTTCAAGAGGTAAAAAGGGGCAGGCGAGTGCTGCAGAGGGCAGCTGTGGTGGCACGTAAATCCTGTGCTGTAATGAGCTTCTCCATTGGCCTCTGCAACACATTCTGTTAACACCTGCCTGCCGTCCTCCCTTGTCATCTTCTCCTTCACCACATGATTCCATTTGAGTATCTGAAGAAACAGCCTGACTTTAATCAAAGAAATATTTCATAACATTTCCAGTCTCAGAGGATGTCAGAGTTCTTTCAACTCTTCTCATGTCTTTGAAGAGCTGACACGCTCCGGGGACTGCCCTCCGGCTCACAGCCCTCAGGAACACCAGGAAAATCCCCTTAGGTGATGAATTATGTACTGCAAGTTCAACCCATGCAGCACTGCCCAAGTTGGTGTTCTCCACCCTAGAACTCCCTTTCAGAACCAGGACCAGGTGAAGACCCGTGACCACCAGGCTGCCTGGGGCGGGGAGAGTGACAATTTCTGCTCTGGGTCAGGGTGAAAGGAATGGGAAACGCTGCTGTAACTTAAGCTAAAAGCCATTGGCTGACAGTAACACCTCACAGCAGGAACAGCGGTGGTATCTGACAGCAAACCCTGACTTCTCTCAGACATCCCAGGTGCTTTACCGTAGAACTGGTGAAAGAGGAAATCCGAGCTCTTCAGCAGCCAAGAAGTGATGTTAATCAGCCTCGACAGTCAAGAAACACTTAATGGCACACCAGACACTACCTAACGCTGCCTCTGCCAGAATGGAGGGAAGCAGCAGAGCTCTGGGGGAGCCACAGGGCCTGAGAAAAATAGATCACTTTGCTACACAAAGTCCACGTTCGATTGTTCTATTTGGTGCACGAGAGCCTGAGGTCAGAGCAGCGCTTCACCCCGAGCCCAGCCCAGAGCCAGCGGATAATTCGAGGCAGCACGTCTGAGCTCTCCCGGGCAGAGCAAGAGAACATCGAGGAACCAAGTGCTGCTGCAGACCCGATCCCTCCTTTGTCACACAAGGTCAAGATACAGCAACACTTGGGGCTGTTTCAAGCAGCACTTGCATTTCTTGCCAGCACGTCGTATATCCTTACAGAAAATGCCTCCATGCGAAACTGTGTCAAAACCACCCCCAGTGGGAAATGCAACTTTTTGGGAAGTGTCCCAGAGGAACACCCCTGCAAAACACGCTGCAGTCTCAGTACCTGACAGGCAGGTTTCTCAGCAGTATGGAATGCCAGGTAAAGGGAGAATAACAACTCAGGTTTCACAGCTGATTTGACACATTTCTTTTAAGTTTTCTTAGTTTGACTACGTATTACTCAGTGCTGCCATTTACTCCTGATAACTGCCAGGATAGAAACCCTCCTGCCTGTCTTTCCACGGCCATCCTCTGCCAGTAGCATGACAGCTGAGAGCAGAAGCAAGGACAAGCAAGTTCCTCGCTAGGCCAAAGGAAGAGGAGGAAAATTGGAAAAAGCAAAACACATGCCAGTCATTCCCTCCTCCCTGACCCACAGTTTACACAGCAAACAGCTTTAGCTTTCCTGCCCAGAGCTCCATTCCAATTAGCAGTGGGCTACTGTGTTTGCCACTACAGCCATACCCACATAAACTGGTGCAAGAGAAAGGAGAATCAGGCCCTTTGCCTTTAAAAGCTGAACACTGGCCTCACTGATTTCCATGGCCAGTATTTTCCCATTTAATACTTTCTGCTGTAACTCACAAAAGTAAAATAAACGCTCTGCAGAGGTAGTATCTAGGTCTGGCCATTAATTTTAAGATATGCACACAGTGCTAGTTACTGTTATTAGCTCAATAAACAATCTTTATTCTGCAGTTTTAAAAGAGGTAGTAGCTGCAGCCTGCATTAAAAATACCTTTCACACTGCGAAAAGAAACAAAATTCCAGAGACAGCAGAGGAAATACCACAGGCTACAACTTTTCTAGAACCACACACCAGTTTCCCTGATCATAGTAACTCTTTTGAACCCTCACACAATCCAGGGATCTGCACGCTGCTTCCAGTTCCCCTTCACAGAACACATGGTAATAGCGGTGGAAAACAGGGCTGAGTTCTTGGGATTCCTTGGAGCCAGCTGGAAGCAACGCTGTATCAATGCTTTCCCCTTTCTTTTTAGTGCCACCTTTCAGGTGCCAGGGAACCAGTACATCTTGAGAATGAAAGGAGGTTCGGTTAGTGTGAACGGGCAGTCTGGAGTCTGGCACTGGCTCTGCATCACAGTCTTTGTCCTTCGAGTCATTAAGGAGTTGGTCGGAACACGCTGCCTCTTGGCTGCTGCCACCAGGCATGTGATCACTAAGTGGTCTCTGGGCCGTGCCAGTATTGATTTTCTCCTCTGTGTCTTTACTACTGATCTTTTCCTTAAGGTACTTAGACTTCTGGTTTTTGTATTCTTGTTCCATTGCCCAGACATAAATTAGTGCTGTTCCACCAGGTCTTAGAAGCCGGACAAGTTCACGGATAGTAGCCAGCCTCCTCTCCTGCATAGAAAAAGCAAAAGTGTAAAGCTAGTACATAAAAAAAAAAAAAGACAGATCAGAGAATGGAATGGCAGCAACTCTTCCTTACTGTCCCCCACAAGACATAATAAAAATCAGAGAAATTTTTCCCACTATTCGTTTTCATTCACAATATAGTCCATCACCATGTGCAAGCCAAGACATTTTCCTAACCACAGTTCTCACTGAAACACAATTTCTTTGCCAAAAGGGTTGTCAAGCATTGGAACAGGCTGACCAGGGAATTGGTTTAGCCACCATCCCTGGAGGTATTTAAAAGACATGTAGATGGGCACTCAGGGACATGGTTTAATGGTGGACTTGGCAGTGTTAAAGAGTTGGGCTTAGTGATCTTAAAGGTCCTTTCCAACCTAAATGATTCTATGATTCTCTTTCCATTTGAAACTAGTGCTGTGCTAAGAAGAATTTTGTAGATGCATCAGCCCAGCTGGAAATGACACACACTTCGGTATCTAAAATCCCAGATGCAAATCTACCATACCTGATTATACACACCCTAAGTTTGCAGCTGAAGGAGATGGATTTACGGGTTAAACACAGGTCCCTCTGATCACATCACCATTCTCCAAAGTCTCCAGAACAGACAACTTCCTACTTTTTTATATTAGGTTTGGAAATATTTGCTGTGTTTCCAGTACAGAGAGAACAGTGGGTTCCACCTAAGATTATGGCTCCATGGTCTAGAATTTTGTTATGCGTAGTTCCTGCCAGGAGACACTCTCACAGCCCAGAGATACATCAGACTACCGAGCAGTGTCCCCATCATTTGCAGATGGACAATGAAGGCAGAGAGGGAAAACAAACATGAGATCTGCTCAAGATCTGAGCTAGAAAGTAACACAGCTCTTGGCTCCCAAAGAGTCCCCTTCCCCAGTGTCATTAATTGTAAGCAAAAAAAAAAAAAAGAAAAATAAGCACTGAGACCAAAGTGCCAGGAGAAGCAAGGGCACCTGACAAGCAAAGAAAGAAGGTGAAAACAAAGCTTAAGAAGCAGTAGCAGTGTAACAGCTTAATTCTGCTCTGACAGCTGCTTACACCAAGAGCAAACCAAAAAGGTCAACAGCACCCCGGCCTGTGTCAGGAACTCTGTGACCAGCAGGAGCAGGGAAGCGATCGCCCCCCTGTACTCGGCACTGGTGAGGCCCCACCTCGAGTGCTGTGTCCAGTATCAGTACCCTCACTACAAGAAGGACACTGAGGTGCTGGAGTGGATCCAGAGAAGGGCAATGAAGCTGGTGAGGGGTCTGGAGAACAAGACTTATGAGGAGCAGCTGACGGAACTGGAATTGTTTAGCCTGGAGAAAAGGAAGCCGAGGGGAGATCGTATCGCTCTCTACAGCTACCTGAAAGGAGGCTGTGGAGAGGTCGGGGTCGGTCTCTTTTCCCAAGTTACAGGACAAGAGGAAACGGCTTCAAGTTATGCCAGGGGGGGTTTAGATTGGATATTAGGAAAAATTTTTACTCTGAAAGGTTTATCAATCATTGGAATGGGCTGCCCAGGGAAGTGGTTGAGCCATCATCTCCGGCAGTATTTAAAAGACAGGTAGACACAGTGCAGAGAGATACGGTTTAGTGATCATAGTTAGGCTGATGGTTGGACTAGTTGATCTGAAAGGTTCCTTCTGACCTAGGCAATTCTATGATTTCCCCCCGTTTTGTTCTTCCCTTCTGCTTCCATGAGCCCAAATCAGCAGTTTTCTGTAGTCTCAGCAGCTCAGCACAGCAGCACAACAGCACAGTGGAGCCCAGAGGGGTGACCTACCGCTGTGGAGAAATGGTGGATTACAGCAATGGAGATGCAGGCGTCACAGGAACCACTGCGGACTGGCACTGACAGGGCATCACAGACAAAAGCCTGGAAATTTTTTTCTCCACAAATATCTACCAGGTTTTTGCTGCGATCACAGCCAACCTATAACAGAAAGTGTTTCATTAAGCTTTTCGTAAGAGGATAATTACAAAACTGGAAAATTATTTTCGCTTCATGCTTACAGTAATAGAGTCATCACAGTCTCCCACTGAGGTAACACATTCTAGTTTAAAATAAAAGCAAGAACAAGTGCAAGAAAATAGCTTTAAGAAGAATATATTATTCCCAGGTAGAGACAAAAAAGAACAAAACCCCTAATGCTTTTTTAAAACAAAGATGGCAGATTGGATATTGAGCTGCTCATTTCAGCACCCTGATTTTGAGCCAACTTAAGACAGTACATGTTTCAACCTAACTATTCCTCAAAACTGTCTCTTGAAACAAAGAAAACCAGAGATGACCTAATCTCAGTATTTGTTTTTCCTTTCAATTGCCATTTGTAAACTCACAAAATTTGAAGCAGTCAAATACTGAACTCATAAAAGCTGAATCTACAAGTGTAAAGGACAAACTGGTGACCTTGGTAGCATCACTGAAGTATGTTGCACAACTTCACTAATTACCCAGGTTTCATCATTTTAGTATAAGTAAGGAAGTGCTCAGAGGCAGTCCTGTCCACCCCCAGTATCAAAACTCACAAAAATTTAACCACAACATAGTTTTTCAAGGTTCTGTACAGTCCAGATAAAGGAACCACTAGGAACCATTTCAGGACACCTCATAAAATGTTTCCTTTTTTCCAGTTTCGAACTTTGCCCCATGTCCAGGTCAAAGATGATAAGAAAAAGCACCCAGAGGTGTTTTTTTACTTGCTTGCATAAACACAGTAAATTCAAATTGATCGTGACCCTTCTGAAAGAACCAGTAGAGCAAGATATGCACCACCCTCATGTTCATGTCTACACGCACACTGAACTCAAACCAAAGCCCTGCTACCAAGTCATATATCAAACTCAGCTTGAGTAAGAGTTTTAGATTTGTTTTTGTTTTGAATGATCAGCAACAAGTAGATAGCAGAGAACAGATTCGGAATCCTAAATAATTACTGTTGTCAGTGTTTTATTGCACTTGACAGAGAAAATACTAAACCATCCTTGATGCAAAAATAGCAAAGAACTTGCTCTAGTTAATCAACAGTACTGCTAAAATTAAAAATCTCTTTTGCAATGATTAATGAAAATATATTTATTTTCCATCATAACTTTTCATTTTATCAGTTCAAATAATTTTAGCTTTCAGTCTACCATCACAGTTTTGAAGAAAACCAGAATTCCTGTTCCATCCATATGTCCTGAAAGGTTCCAGGTGAACTGTTTTCTAGTCAGGTCTCTGATTTTTGGTCCAAAGTAAATGAAACAGTTGTGAAAATGCCAACCTAACAACCCAAGATAACCCTCTGTAAAAACAATGCAATGAATATGTACATATTGTCCTGCCAATTAGCTCTAAACGCACCTGAAAAGATCAGCCCTAGCATTGCTTTCTTCCCATTTATTCCTTGGCCTCATCTCCACATTTACTGCAACACTGAGTGAATAGTGTTATTTGTGAATAATAAAAGGAAACTCTGCGTTTACCTAGAGGTAAACATAAATCCCCATCATTTCACACTGGAAGTCAACTGAAGTTTCTTTAAATTACTCTCATCATGGAACGGATTTAGCTGGCAACCTGCATGTTAGAGGTTCCACGCCTCATTACCAGTGCCTTCAACTACTTTTGCAAATAAGACATTAGCATGAAGTATTTAATAAAGCTCAAAGGACCAAATTCATTGCTGGCAGAAGGAGGGAGGAGAATACTTGCAGCTTCCACTTAGAACAAGCTTTCCCAGAAAGAATTACTTTGGTCCTGCACATCTACAGTAAAATCAGGCAGGATAATGGAACTCAATCATCCCGTCCCAAAATGACCCTGAAAAGGACTACACTGTATGTTGATGAAATCCAATGAACCGAGAATGAGAACAACGGCCTGACTGCCAGAATGTAAAGTCCTCATTTGCATCTAAATTATATCAAATAATTACAAAGTCAGGCTTACTTGTATTGTCATACTTATTAAAGTGAATCTACATCCAAAGCAAAAAAGATTCTGGTTTGCAATGAAAACAGAGACCTTGAAATGGATCCCTTTGAATGCACAGCTGCTCTAAAATACGTCTACAAGGCTGAAACTTTATGTGATTTTAAATGTAAACATCATAATAGGTGCTATACATGTGTGCTGAACACAGGGAGGCACCACAGATATGCCAGGTGCTGAAGCTAAGCAAATTTAGCATCCTTACTAGAATTATCTCTTCATGACACCTTAAAAGAGTTATAACCACCACGTTCTTGCATTTTCTAGCTTGTAAGAAACATGCATTAAAAACCAAAATACTGTTTTCTAAGTAACAGAAAGCAGTGTAAGCCAGAAAAAGCAGCTAACTTCAGTGATGCAATGTCAGCTTCCAGCTGGAAAATGAGCCTACCAATGATTTTCATAAATACTGAACACCTTTGCAGTAAGGGGCAGAGACCACTCAGCTCTTCACAACTCTGTTACCAGTTTCTACATTCTGAAGCACACTGAAGCTTTGACGTGATGAAACTTCATTTACAGAAAACAGTCCAAAGGAATGTCTTAATTTCTTTTTCTCTAATTAAATATGTAATCAAACATTTTTTTAAAAATTCTCAAAATATAACTGAAATGTTTTAGTTTTTGCCAGTTCATATCTCTAATCTTGATGCTCAGCACAGGATACTGTCCTTGCTGTCATCTGTTTTAGAAGAGCAGAGAAAGGTAGAGAAATTACTACTACTTCAGTGTCCAGAATAAACAGAATCGAGTACAATTCCTGGTGAGCCAAGTCGTGTAATTTTTTAAGGTTCCCTATTTCTTATTATCTTTGAGTCTTCTCAATCATTTCTTGTACCTGTGAGAGGCCTCTGACTCTGTAACTAGAGCCCCAACAAACACAAAACTTAAAAGGTAAAAGCACGACATCATTCACACAGCATCCTTTATTCAGGGCACGCTGGGTAACACAAACCTCTAGATTAACAGAAGTATCAAACAAGACAAAGATAAAAGGATAAAGGAAGGGAGAAACACACGTAACACCTGTGACTGCAGCAGCTGTACTGGCCTCCTGGGAAGGGCAGATATCCCACCCCGCTCCTTTGCATTCCCAGGAACCTTCACCGTTTCAGCCAGCAGCAGCTAAACTAAGTCTTACAAAATCTACTTTGTAGATTTTGGGTTGGAACAGATCATTAGAGGGGCAAAAGACACTAAATAAATAGCTTGGTTTGTAATGGTGCTGCAAATCTGCAAGAGAGAAATCCTCTTGCAAGCTTGAAGATAGGTAAAGACAGGTTGATGTTGCCCACCATTATATATTTTCTTTCTGCATTATCTCATTATAACTAACTCTACTTGGTAGAATTAGTTCATTTAAGTATCTGGAAGCCTGATTGATTCAGCACATTAGAAACTGATGGAGAAAATAACATCTAATTCTGAAATCCAGCCGCCAAATGGAATTATGTGGCTCCCCAGAGAAACACCTCAGCTATAACTAATAGCATGAGAGCCTCAACCAAATTACATTTCAGCAAACACACACGTACATAGAAAAAGAGACACAGCCGCAGCAAGACAGACAAATCTCCTTGCTCTAGTTGGTCTGAGTCAGACCTTCAGCATTCCTTTCACGTAGTGTTTTGGTGTTCTATTGCATACAGCCAGGGTGTCTGTGGAAACAAAGCACTGTGTCTAAAATGTGAAGTTCATTTCTCAGTGACAAAGCCTCAGAACCAGGCTGAGCAATTCAGCGCTCATTCTTGTGCTGCTGTTGCCCAGTTCCTTCCCAGCTCTCTTTCCAGATCTCCCATCACTTTAATGACTCCTATTCACTGAAAGAAAAGGTCAGGAAAGGTTCCTCTGCCTCACCCTCTGATCGCTAAGATACAGTGAATTTGCTTTATATATACCTTTACCAATGAGTTTTGTCCTTCCTGCTTTTATCCACTACTACTAAGCCCTTTGGATAGGAATCTGTTCTCAGCCAACATGGACCCAGTGCAACTAAATCCCACCCACTGTTATGCAAACATACCACAGCAAATATTCACCCTCCCTCTTCCTCACACACTGGCAAAAATCAAACTTTTACACAGTTCCAGTGGATCCCAGTTGAGATAGTAATGTAGAAGAGGGAGATACATATCTCACAGCAAAAGGGTCATGTGAAATACAAGCTGATTACCTTTGAATGACAAGCACTACAGAAATAGGAATGTCTGTATTAAAACAAATTGTTTGGGCTCCTGCAATGCCATCATTTTTCTTCCTAACATCAGTATTCTGGCAAGGAGAGTGATTTCTTTATATGTAAAGAAAAAATACCGGGCATTCTGAATCATTTGTAACTGGATTTCCCATCAATTTATCAGTTCAGTTACAACATGTAAACTACAAAACTGAAAGGTTTCAATGTATTTCACTCACATCTTGATGCTGTGAGGATGCTCAATGTTCCTGTTTGGGGATTTACACACCACCACACCTACCTGAACAACGGCAACAGGAGAACAGAGCTAATGCTTATAAAAATCAGTGAGCTACATTGCAATGATGTCAACTGGCTCTGGAATGAAACCCTTGTGGTGATAGGGGCCTGGGTAAGGCTGAAATGTAGCATTCTGTAAAAATAAAAGCCCTGCTTACAGATATGAATATTAAGTTTGAAAGCACTTCAATATAAACTGTTAAAAAAAACTGTAAAAATAACCCTAAAGCCATTTCTCAATTCTGCATTCATTCAAACAATAAAAAGCAGGGTGCGACAGAAAAAGTAATCTGAAACTTTAGTAAATTGAATCTTTCTCCAGTCTTTGTCTTAACTACATCAGACTTGGATTTCATCTCTCTGAATCTGTTTGTCAAAAAATTGCTGCTCTTTCACTGTGTCAGAAAAATGGAGCCATTTCAGCGCTGCCCTTTTTGCGGAGTGTATCTGAACTCCTGCACATCTCACTGCCACACAACCCTACTGAAGTAGATAAGGCTACATGTAATCACCCACAGAAACGGAAGCAAATACAGTAGCACAGGCCGCAGCACAGACGTTTTCAGACAGTGCCTGAAGATTAAAACTATCAAGAGAACGACCTTAGCTTTGATCTACCATTAGTGCTGCTACTTAAAGTATCCTATCTAAAAATGTACAGTAACCTTTACCGCACACCACTTGCCTTCCGAAAGTGCACGCCTCGGGTTTTCAGTATTTCTGAGTCAAAACACACCAAGCTACGTGGCTGTACTGACAGCGTGCTACCCAGCCCCTAAATAACTCCTGATTTCACAGTATTGCTCTACTGCTTCTTTCCCAGCAGGGGAAAAAGCTCCGCTGTGCTGTGCATAGCAACTTAGCAAGAGCCACAGCAATTGCTGTGAGGGAAAGGATGCAGAAATTTATTAAATTTCTGCCAGGATTTTATGTCCCCAAGTCAAGAGGAGTAAATGAGGGAGGAAACTGATGCCCTGCACCTGGAGAGGACTGTCCTTATCCCAACGATGTACCTGATAGACAAAGTGTATTCTTTAACCCTTCACCCTTGGGTCCATGCCCAGCCTGTGATAAATTGAAGTAACACAATATGAGAAACAGCAAACCTATCTGTTGAGCCCAAATAAGGCCCCAGGAGGACAACAAAGCGGAAAAGACCATTCCTCTCTCCCTTAAATAAAAAGAAGGGTTGAACAGCGACTCATCCAACACAGTTACCACACCAAGGAGGCTACTAGTAGGAATACTGATACATGGCTAACACTTGTTCTAAAGTGCTTCTTAGAGAACAGTGTAGCAAGGGAATAGAGGTAAAAATCCCATTAAGGAATATATGAGTACTGTTTTCCCATCAAGGAATAAATGAGTACTGTTTTCCCGCAAATCAGAATCCACAAAACAAGGAACTGATGCCAGTCACTGATACAGCAAAGTTTCTGAAGTAGTACTTTCCTTCAAGTAATAGCCATTACCAGTTGCTTTAGAGGAAGATATACAAAAGAAAAAAAAAATCAACAGGACAGTTCACCCTCTAAAAAGCTGACCATACGAAAATTGTCTTGCTAAGTCCTGTCTATTGGTAGCTTCCTTCAGGTCAAAGAATGAGGGTTTGTATTACCTATGAACAAAATGATCTTGTATCTCTTAGAAGAATTTGACCCAATCCCTATGTCTACTGCTCAGTGCTTGGCTTTCTGCAATTTTGCAACCGTAAGTTCCATCTGATAAATGGCACCAAATGCACCCAAAGTATTTTGTCTTCCAGCACAAAACTGATTGCTGCAGTTTAATCTGTTCCCAAACCATCAGGTCCACTTGGATCACCTCACTGCCCTCACTAGCAGCAACTACTCATATCCATGCTAGGTGATCTAAGTGACACCCACTGGCAACCATCAGTACTGAGTGACATCCAACAGTCCGACCCTCCTCTTGCTCCAAACCAGAGTAACACCACACTGCTCCTCTCACCTATGGTAATTTAGTTCTCTTAGTCTTTCCAAGATACCACCAAATGCTTGAAAACGTCTGTAAACACAATATACACTGTTTTTTCCTTAAAAACACTTTGGCTGACATATAAAAATACAGTAGAAATAAGGAGGCACATCCACCCTCCTGAGATTCTGTGGTGGCTTGCGGATGAAAATAAGCACGTGCAAAGTCTAGAGCCAAGCTTCAACCAAGAAGAACCAGTTGTCACCATCAGAAAATAAAACATCAAGGAAGACAACTGAGTGAAACAATTCGCAGACTCAAGTTTTTCAACTATCTCAACTGCTTCTTTAGAAGTTCCTTCCCTTTCACTGTTAGTTTTCATATTTTGGATTTCTCCTGCAGGCACACAAGAAATAAGATAAAACCAAAAGTGACAGAGGAGATGGACTGGCTTTCATTTGACTACTAGTACATATGTGATCTCTCACTTAGTTTGTAAACTGTGGGCTCCAAAAAAACTGGTGCTGGCAATTTCTGAACACAGCATCTTGCAGATATTTTAGCTTAAAAGTCTACCAAATTCATCCTAGGACCAGGTGATCTTCATGGTACACTGATAAACCTCTGTCTTCTCTAGTTACGTTTACTGATTTTTCTTAGAGTAGTCAGGAGGGAAAGACTGAAATGTTCTGAACATTAATAACTTCTTTCAGGCTACAGCAGTCACACAAACATGCCTACTTATAAATCAGTTGATATTGTTCTAGCTTGTAAGAACAGTAATGGAAATAAATCCATTACTAATACAGACAGGGCTGTACATAACAACTTATGTTTTATAGCTGAATATAAATAGCAGGACAGAAAGTCCTGAAACAGACAAAGAAGTCTGACATTTACTATTAATAATGAATGTTTTGCCTTACATAGAAGTTTTCAAGCCTGATGGATTTCAAAGTGCTTCACAGTAGAAGCACTCGAAAAAATCAGACAATTCTGGAACGGTAAAGAGCCGATAGCATAACGCACACCTCTCAAAGATTTCTTTTGGGTAAAATTAACAGGAAGTTTGGTCCTTGCAATGAAAACTATCTCTTGGTTGATATTTGTATGTTTCATGTCTTCCTGACAGGAGGGGAGAGAAGTAAAACTGGGGTAAGTACAGACTGTGAGACAAGGAAAGTGATGAGAACATCAACAAGAATGATGTCAGAATTGTCAAAAGTGAAGAAAAACAAGTGAGAGAAAAGCCAGAAATCTGGGTTGAAGTTGAGACTCCCACATGAGTTTTATGTTGGCATATTTACTGGGCTTATGCACAGAGTCAGAGGTGGGACAGCCAAACGCAACACCATTCACAAATGAGCCATGCCACCAGGCCGAAGGGAATTGAGAAGGATATATGAAAAGTTCCATGAAGATTTCAGGGACATGTCTGTTGTATTAGCAACTCACCAGCCAAGTGAAAAACTTGCTGGACACATTAAAACCATTCAACCATTTTCCCTTTTATTAAGCTTATTCAAAACCAAAAAGGCTAAAGCATCCATTACAATTTTTCACTGCACTCATTACTATTTTTTTTGTATTAACACATTTTGACTTGCAAAGCAAAAGTGGCTTTGAAAAGAAAAGGGTAATGCACACAGTGAATGGATGTGGAAAACTAACACAACTGGTAATTCATATTGGACCAGGAAACAGTTTTCTGTTCTTGGTATTCTACTTGTGAATGCCCCATCCCTGGAAGTGTTTAAGGCCAGGCTGGATGGGGCTTTGAGCAACCTGCTCTAGCGGGAGGTGTCCCTGCCCATGGCAGGGGGGTTGGAACTTGATGATCCTTAAGGTCCCTTCCAAATCTAACCATTCTATGATTCTACTCACAACCGAAGCGCCAACGTACTACAACCACATGACAGAATAAACACTAGTACCAATGAAAACAAACGACAAAAGCTACTACTTACCATGTACAAGTCCTCACTGATGCCCAGGTATTTCCCATTACCACACCCAACATCAGCCACTATTGACCCTTTTGGCAGTGACCTAAGAAACTCTACAATTCGGGGCCACGGGCTGTGCCTGGTGCTGCTGAAGTGGGTGGCAATCTCTTCGTACACCTTGTGAACATACTCTTGCTCCAGCTTCGAGGCCTCCATCTCATTGTGGGGAAACGAAGGTTGTACCTGTCTTTGCTGTCCTTTCTGGCTGTCACAGACAGATGGGTAAACTAGATACAGCAACAGATACACAAAAGAATAAATGTTTTTAAAGTAATTCTTTGTTGGTTAAATTTATTTAGCAAAACAAAATCAGAAGTTAAATATTAAAATGCAAAAAATGCTTCATTGCTCCTTTACCTTTTAAAAACTGAAATGCAGGTCAAACTGCAGTAGTGCTTGATGACCTTAAAACAAGCAACCTGCCCACAGGTACCAGCGGTTATTTGCAGCGATCATTCATCCTCCTATGTTAACAAGCTTTATGTTTTCAGAACTGAGACAGTGCCCCTAGTATCAAAGATCACGACATCATTGCAATTCAGTCTCTGAAATCCTGTTCTGAGGGCACAAATGGACTTCAATTCCATGTAATTGTTGAGCCACCTATCTGTTATTATCTGCGCTGCCCTAAGGCACTTACAGGGCTCTGTCACTGCAGATCTGACTGCTTCTCCTCTAATGTACTTATTTTCACAAAATTACAGTCTGCTTCAAATAAAAAACAACAAAAACTGATGGGAACCTGAAGAATAGTAGATACTTCTATTTTGGTACCTAATTCCAGCACTTGAGGTCCCAGTGAAACAAATGATTCCAGATTACTTGTCTGGCTCTAGAGCAAGCCAAATGCCTTCCTCTACAGAGAAACTACAGCAGCCAAATAGATGCAACCATTTCAAACTGCTGTATAGCACACCTAACCCTGAGCCATGCAGGAATGGAGACCAGGACTGCCAAAACCAAAAAAAAGACTTACATATTGGTGATAAATAACAATTTTGACGTGGAGACAACCTCAAGACACTTACTGCAATTGCAAGGGCTTCTCCTCACTTTCCTGAATGTAAATGATGTCCTTGTTTCCCTTCGATTTAGTGTTAAATCTCCAGCATCAGCAGTGATGGTTCCAACTTTCTGCCCAAGCTCAGATGCCTGAATGACATCATATTTTCGGGGTGTAATCCTAAAACAAAGTAACACAAAATAAAGAATAATTTACATCAGAACAAAACAATCCATCTTTATAAGAAGGTACCTCTTAAATACTGTGACAAGTGTGATTACAACGTATTTTAAAGCACTGCTGCTTCTGTTTTCACCTTACTCAATTTCAGAGGAAAAAAAAAGAGATGTTGACACAAAGTAATGACATTAATTAAGTGTCATTTAATTGCAAGTAACTACATTTCCCTTTTCTCTCTTTCTTTCCTCCCATAAAGTTTGACTGTTTATTTTTCTAGGACTTTATTTGAGATCTATTTATTAAATACACTAGCAAAAATGGTGGTGGAGCTCTGCATTAGCAGATTGAAGCTTACAAATGGGTCTCTCCAATGAATTCTGCTTTGCAAAAAAACTGCTTTTACATTTACTGACAACATAACATGCAAAGAAGCAGCATTTGGAAAATCTGCTAAAATGCCTACAGGAAAAAACTGTTGTAGATCTTCTCTCTTGACCAAAATCTATCAATCAAGCACACTGGGAACAGAACTTCTTAAGATGCTTCTGGATTTGTCACTGATCTTAATGGAAAACAAAAACACTTTTGCAAAGACAAAATTCATAAAAATGAAAGTGATTTGGAACTTTTTGGCAGTGACACGTTTCAAATAATTTTCTGAAGAAGCTGACATTATGAAAAAGTACCAAACCCAGAAATTTTTAATAGCTCCACAAATGGATCTCTCACAAAGTTGAGGAGAATAAGAAAGTAAGATGAGAAACATGAGAGAAGAGAAACAGTTGCACCCACATGTGGTTTCCCATCCCTCGCACGTGGGAAAAAAAGTAGATACTCTTGGAACAAAATGGAAGCTCTTCAGGGAAATAGCTTAGCACTCCAAAGCTGTAACTGTCACACTGAAACGCTTCCCAAGTTTAGTCATCAAGGAAATTAATGTAGAAATTTCCTCAAGAAAAAAGAAAAATTATCTCTAAGGAATCGGCCTCTCAGTGAGACCCCTTCAGAGCTGCTGACTTCAAAGTACTGACTTGCAGCAGGACAAACTCTCAGTATAAAACTGACTTCCATACTGGGGAGCTGAATTTAACCCTCATAGGTTGAGCCAAAAGAGGGGAAAACATGTCTTACATCTTATAATAAAGCAAAGCATTCAGGCTCAAATTCCTATTGGAACTTTTTTGCAGGTCACATGAAACTGCTGACCACTGCCTGAACTTAACCAAGAAGAATGACCTGAATGCCGAGAAGTCATAGAATCATAGAATAGAATCATAGAATCATAGAATGGTTAGAGTTGGAAGGGACCTTAGAGATCATCAAGTTCCAACCCCCCTGCCATGGGCAGGGACACCTCTCCCTAGAGCAGGTTGCTCAAAGCCCCATCCAATCTGGCCTGGTCATCTGGTCATCTCGACAGACATTCCCACACTCTGCTGTACGTCACTGTACATCATCCTTCCTACTGCAGGGAAGCAGATCTCTTACCAAGTCACTAAGAAAAAGAGTGCGAGTCCTTTCTGTCTGGAAAGCAGAAAGCAGTACATTGATGCACCATCTAGGTGTTGCAAAAAGGAGACATGGAGTAGCCTTGAGAATGCAAATCTCCCAAAGACAGCCATGGAAAGGCTGGGATCTAATAAAGAACTGCCCTGTCGTGGCAGATAATGAAGCTATGATGAAATAATCAGGTGAGGATGCCCAAGACTCCTTGGAGAAGAGAACTTCAAATCCTGAATTTGCATATTTTCTGTTTTATTTTCTTTTGTACCTACAGCAATAGCAGCTAATATTTTCAGAAATAAGTCCTCTTTTTCAAGGTTCTAGTTTCAACTTACATAATTTCCTTTTGCCTATACTACAAGAAAGAATTCCAGATAAAGACTGGGATAAAACCAGGATTTCCAATGTCAAAAATAAAACAGGGCATACCTTCTTGCTTGGCACTGAATTGTTTTACTAGTACAGTGTCAGGAATGGTGTTTTGCCAGGTAACCCAACCAAAAATGAACCTCCTCAGACTAGAAATCACAAGTGAGCCTCATCAGAAAAGCCATAATTCTGCTTTAACCTATGAGGTGAAAAGAGCATGTATCTTTTGCTCTCCTTGATGACTATGTATAACTTATTTCTTAACCATACACCTTTCCTTCAGAGAGAACAGAACAAAAATCTTTTTCCCCTCCACTCTGTTAACAGGGTCAAAACAAAGCCTCAAATTCCCTTGGCAATACACAACTTGAAAACACTCCCAGAATAATTCCAAAACTGAACCTCTCTAATTTGACTCCAGAGGAGGAGATAAAAAGCATCACAAATGATCTTAAATGCATCCTGACATTATGTATGCAAGCAAATCAACTACACTTGCTCCTTGGATGATTAATCTTGTTGTTTACAACAGCATGCTTCACTAGCATGATGAAAAGCTTACTCCCGTTGAGTACTTTGACCCACTACTGCTTTTAAAAATATACAGAAAAAGCTATTTTTAGGAAAGGTACGCAAGCAATGGGACAGGAATAACTTATACACGAGCAGAAAAATCTGGGATCTCAGTTTCAAATTTAGTTGATATCATTGGTTCTCAAAAGACCACCATCACTTGACGTTACAAGTAAGTTAAGTAATAATCTCATTCCAGTTTTTAGCAGGCAGGTGCACTACCCCAACTTGAATGGCTGCTGGGAAGTACTGCAAGTGCCCTGCATGCATTCTTCCCCCTCCTGGGAGTCTGGCTGCCCAGGGTCAGCTTGGCAAGAGCTGAGCTGGTAGCCTTGGAGAGAAGACAGCCAGAGGTCTCAGCAAGAGCCACCCCTCCTTCCTCTGCGAGCTGCTTTTAAACAAAGGCTGCCTTGCTCCAGCTACAGACCCAGACGCATCCCCAGCTGTGTCTGTGCATGGCCACTTGATCTCGGCCTCAGCCTCCAGGCTGACGTCCCAGCCTGGCCTCAGCCCAGTCCCATGGAGCTGCCTGATGCCCAGGGCTGGGGGCTGCCCCTGGCTCTCCCAGGCCCCAGGCTAGCAATGTCACTGACTCGGAAACTGGACGGTGTTCTCAGAGTTGTAGATAACCATTCCACAGGACAACTGACAGTATCTGACAGGACAGAATATGAAGCTTGTAAGGCTGGTATTCATGTTCAGTCTTGTATACCAAAAACCAAAGGATTTCACTCCCCTGGGCTTCTATAATGATGCACGTCAGAGGTATCAGCTGCTTTTTACAACTATTTAACTTAATGAGGGTATATACAGGAGGTATAAGTGCTCTATAAAAATGAACAATGTAAAGGTCATTGGGGAGTTCATATTCACCCTTCTTTATAAAAGAGATTAACAAGTAAAATTAAAAGGCAGAAAATCTGCCAATAGAAGGATTTGATGTTTCATTTACACAGAATGTAATTAGTTATGTCTAATTGATTGCTGTAATCAGTGATGGCGTGGGTCAAACAAAGGAAGGGTGTTTCTGTCCAACACGAGGGCTTCCACATTCTCCTGAAGTGTGCTGCTGTCACTCCCAGAGCTCACCAAGGTTTCAGCCTTTTTGCCAATTTCAGCACTCCTTTTGTAAGTATCTCCCAGAGGTGCATGATTTAAAAAGCACGTATTTAAACTCAAGAAATAAGCAAAGCCTCAAAATGTATTTCAATCCTGAGCCTGCTCAGTACAATGCAGCCTTATCAGTAGTTAAAGTGTCCCTAAAGCAACTGGGAAGAGCTCAGGAAGACTCCCCTTTGTCACCCTCTTGCCAGGTGCAGGGGAAGTCACTCTCTTAAACCAACCCTTCTCTAAAGCTTTTGGCATATATAATCCAACGGGAAAAGCTGTGGGCTGAAAAGAGGGAAAGGAAATGGTGAAGATAATTGCAGTACAATCAAATCTTTGCCAGTTCAGAGTCATTGAGAACTTTCACACCAAATATGTAAGTGAGAGCGATTTCAAAGCGAAACTTCTCTTGTGATGGCAGCAGGAAACTGCAGCTCAGGGACTGACAATTAGCTTCCTGAAATCTCTGTTCTTTTCAAATTAACCTGAGCAGAGAACTGAGTTTGTATACTAATTAGAAAACTCGATTTTTTTCAGAGCAATTTTAAATACAGAATGTCATTAACAAAGCAAACAAACAATAGATATTATACTTCTATTATCAGCAATGCAGGGACTTTTTCACATACCCATGTGTCCACAAGTATCTGGATTCTCCAGCCATCACCAATAAACTGCACCGGGGCAGCAAAACCGCCACTGTACGGCCATCAGGGTGTTTGAAATCCATCACAATCTAAAAAGAAACAAAATCATATAGACGCCAGGCATTCCTAAATCCTCACTTTGTTTGCCTCTTCAACATGTTCATCACAGTATCATCACGAAATAGCTATGTATCTCCTAGAAATACAAAAGCCTCCAGGTCTCTGTCCTTAAGACCTCTACCTTTCAGTACTGTGTTCAAAAATCTGAGGCAGCCACAAATATATATAATTAAAATACTTTAAAAATTTATATATATACATTTATATATAAATATACATATAATAGATACAATTATATATAAAAAATTATATATATATATATATCACCATTCTACAATTCTACATTTTTATATATATGTGTATATCTATGAAGACCAGTGATGAGTGGCATTCCTCAGGGGTCAGTACTGGGACAAATGCTGTTCAACATCTTTGTTGGCAACACAGACAGTGGGACTGAGCAAGTTTGCTGATGACACCAAGTGTGTGGTGCAGTCAACATGCTGGATTGCAGAGATGCCATTCAGAGGGACCTGGACAGGCTTGAGAGATGGGCCCATGTGAACCTCATGAAGTTCAACCAGGCCAAGTGCAAGGGCCTGCATCTGGGTCACAGCAATCCCAGGCACAAATACAAGTTGGGCACAGAATGGGTTGACAGCAGCCCTGAGGAGAAGGACTTGGGGGTGTTTGTGTATGAGAAGCTCAACATGAGCTGTCAGTGTGCACTGGCAGCCCGGAAAGCCAGCCGCATCCTAGGCTGCATCAAAAAGAAGAGTGTCCAGCAGGTCAAGGGAGGTGATTCTACCTCTCTACACTGTTTTCATGAGATCCCAAGAGTACTGCATCCAGCTTTGGAGTCCTCAGCACAGGAATGACATGGACCTGTTGGAACAGGTCCAGCGGAGGGCCATGAAGATGATCAGAAGGCTGGAGCACCTCTCCTGTGAGGACAGGCTGAGAGAGCTGGTGTTGTTCAGCCTGGAGAAGGCTCCAAGGAGACCTTATATTGGCCTTCCAGAACTAAAAGGGGGCCTACAGAAGAGATGGGAAGGGATTCTTTGTCAGGAAGTGTAGTGATAGGACAAGGGGTGTAACAGTTTAAATTGGAAGAAGGGAGATTTAGGTTAGATATTAGGAAGAAATTCTTTCCTGTGAGGGTGGTGAGGCACTGGAACAGGTTGCCCAGAGAAGCTGTGGCTGCCCCATCCCTGGAAGTGTTTAAAGCCAGGCTGGATGGGGCTTTGAGCATCCTGCTCTAGTGGGAGGTGCCTTTCCACGGCAGGGGGCTGGAACTCAATGATCTCTACCCTAGAACTCAATGATCTCTACGATTCTATGAAAGTGTTCCTTTCACAGCAATAGCTTTCTTCACAAGAACACAGTAGCACCACTTAATCTCTGTGTGTACCTGTGAGGTATGAAAGGGTTACTACTCCTGAACTAAACACAAACACATCAGAGGAAGAGAGGGCTCATTTGCTGTATCTCAGGCACCTAAAAGTTAGGTACCTGGACTAAGGCAGTGTTAACTATTGTCTTTTCCTGAAGCCTATGCAGGGAGAGACAAGTATCTCCACAGAGTGATTCATTCTAGTCTAAAATGTGGAGTTAAGTGATGTGGAATGACCCCATAGCCTCTGGAAATGCCTATCCATTCACAGCAGATGGAGCTGAGACAATTAACTCAGAGTAGATACATAACATTGAGATAACCAGTATTAGGTGAGAGAAATTATTTCCAACCTGCCCACATTTGTGGAGGTTTGCAGCACAAGCAGCACATGCAGTCTCCCAAGATCCTGACTAACACTGCCAACCCCCAGACCATCCTTTTATTATTTGCCACCTGGCTTCTAGCCACGGCAATATACTGAGGTAACGCTTTCAGCTTTATTCCAATTTCACAGCCCAGATGGCAGTGCTACATTTTGCTTCTGCTTGGGCTAGGAATGTTATCCTTTTACATTTCCCAAATGAGAGAAACTCTTGCTGTGGAAAATAAGGAGCGGGTCATTTAAGCAAGTCAGACAAGTCACAGAAGGCTCACCAAAAAAGAAAAGTGGTCAAAAACTATTCAAGTCAGCTGTTCCAGCCATGCTGGAGAATCACCATCACGAAAGTGCTGCCACCTGATTTGTAACCTATTAAGTATGCAATTTAAAAGCAGACTTACTACAGTATGCCAGATTGAAACAAATTAAGGAGTTCTGCTTCTGCATACAGATGCTTTTAACAAAGGAAACAGCGGGGCAATTATCAGTCATTCAGCACACAAAAAATGACAACAGAGACTGAATAAGCAAAGACTTAAACACTACAAATTACTACTTACAACATTTACTATCTAATGTTTTGAACACTGGAGCAAACTACAATGGAATTTACATTTTTAGGAAAAAAATTATTTATGCCTACATAGAGTGACACAGCTTCTCCTGCTGAGCTACCTAAATTTAAGGCAAGAAATGACAATGGTGACAAACAGCAGGATTGAAAGGGGAAAGAGGAATAAAGCCTACCTATAAGTTCTGATTAATGATTATGAAATACTTCAATAGTTACACAAATAGATGAACGGGAGCCACTTGCTAATATACTCCTTCCCTTGCACTTAGCAATTTAGTCTAGGTATCCTCAAAGAAGAAGGAAACACAACAGCTTCACAGATCTAATGGGGAGGCTGCACCATAAAGCATGACTAGGGGCAAGCCCCTGTAAAAAGGTGGAGCTACCTGGCAACACAAAGAAACCAGAGGACGACTAAACAGGACCAGCAAATAACCAGCAAATAAGGAAGGGAAAAGCATGAAGAGAAGTGCTGAGTGAAGTGGTTGGATGAAATTGGTGAGATGATATCTCAGTTTGTCCTTTGCCTCTCTGCTGTTGATGGATAGGTGTGAGGTCCTAGATAGAGACTGAGTCCTTCAGAAGTACCACAGAATACACTGAACGTTAGATTGTCCAGATTCCTTCCTGGAGGCTCAGTTACCCCACTGTCCCTCTTTCTGTGACTGTTGTAGCTAAAAGGATCTGCAGACGATTGCAGATGTTCAAGAACAGTGCTTTCTCCAAGAGTCAATGATTGCCAGCTTTATGGGGTTTCCTACACTTCCAGTTCCCATCTCCAGGCCCTGGAAGAGGGTCTAGTTCCCTTTCATTTCTCTATGCACCAGGCTGGGGGACTCTGTATGAAGCAGTGGGCAATGAACAGTTCCTCCAGCTCCCTGCTCTACCTCATGCAACTCCAATTCCTTTTTCCCCCAGCTGCATGGTGCCCCAGAATCTCTTAGCAGAAGATGCTCCTCAAACCCCGTCGTGTAAACAACTGTGCATCCAAAATAGCAGAGAATCCGAGTGCTCTATAACAGATAGCATGTTGGGAATGAGAGGTCACAAAACTATCCCTGGTAGCTGGATTTTCAGGCAGAAGTGGCAGGAAAATAGCAGAGAATAAAGGAGCAGAGCATGCCCTCCTGGCTGAATTTCAACTTTGCTAAGCCAACAAGAAATATGTGAAACAAATCTCTGATGGTGCAGAATTTGAGGATGAAAAGCAGATTACCTATTGCACATAACATCTGGCAAGTCCAGTCATCACTAGCACAGGATCCCAGCTCTGTCCCTGCTCCCTACTTTTCCATGGAGGAAAAGCTTCTGTATTATGATCTCACACTATGTGGCTGACACCCTTCTAAATTAATTTCATCTTTACAACAAGCATTGACAATTTGGGTAGGAAAACAAATAAAGGATTAATTTACTTGCAGAGGGGCAATGACAAGAAGTAATGAGCAGTAATTGGAAAAGTCAAAAATCAAAATCCGAATCCAAAACTGAATTTTACTTACAAAGCAGGCAGAGATCCTCACCTAAAATATATTAAAGTGCTTCACTTCTAACAACAAATTTGACATTGCAATTCAGACAGAATCAGATTTAAGGAACTTGCTGTGAACATCTGCAGAAAATCAGTGCAATTCCTATGTTTCGTTTCTTTATCTAGAATAACTGCCCCTGAATGCTTAAAAAAACCCCAAACAAACTATTTCTTCTATTCTTTGTCTACTGTAAAGAACATTTAACCCAGAAAGCTTTTTGAAGAACTTGGTTCTTATCTCAGAAAAGCCTATTACTGGCTGAAGTAGATAACATTCCCACACTCCTATATGTGTCTTTATCCTGGAAGAACATTCTAAATTGTCACTGTCGCACACACACACACAAAAGATTAACGCATTTGGTCCTCTTTTTAATTACTAAGGACTCACAATCAATAAAGCCACTCTGCCACTACTGAATCAATCTGCCTCATGACAGCTTTGCTCCACGGGAGCTATTTCCAATTACTATTTTCGTTTTTACCTATTTTCTTTTTTCTCTTAGGTGGCAGAGTCAATAAAGATCAAACTTCCAGCCAGTCCATCATGCACCGTCCAGGGATTACATTGAAAAATAAAAACAGTGGATGCTTTGATTTTATACAACTTTTACCTTCTTTCTTTGTACTATGGAATAAGTATGTCTCTATATATAGACTTGAAAGAAACAAGCAGCTAATAATACCTGTATGTGGATTTAAATATCTTGTCATAATGCCTGGTTATTAAAAAGAGTGCTCATGACGAGGGAGCACATGAAGCAGTAAACAGCTTTCAAGGCTGGCTAGACATCAAAGCACAGCGACACCCACATCACAGACATTGCTCCTGTGGCATAAAATCCAGCAAAATACGAAAACCAAAAAAGAATCCATCTTAAAAGAAAAACGGAAGAAAGTATGGAGTTTTTAACTCCTCAGGGAATGAGAAGTCTGCACCACCTTCCAGTGCAGTGGTACTGCACTTCACAAAAGAGCAGGAGGATGGAGGTGAATGACTGATCTATCAAGTAAGTACTGACCGAAGTCCAAAACAGCAATAATGCAATGGGACTAAAAGGACAACATCAATAAGCATGGAATGACAACATTGTTTTTCCAAGCTTTGTCTCTGATGCAATTTGTATTTTATGTCAATAGACTACCTTAGATAAAACATACTCTACAGCTAAAAAACCCCAATGTGGAATGCTTCTCAAGTCTCTGACATTATTTACTGAATTTTCAGAGAGCAAAGACACATTATCAGCCTACACAGCAGTTTCCCACATGTAAAACAGATGAAAAAGAATGTCTACTTCAAAGACAGCTGAGATGTTTAAAGCCCACACATGAAGCTTGAACACCACAGTGGGGCTCTATGCAGAAACAACAGCCTGCTGGCTTACACAGCACTGAGGCAACCAACCAGTGACACATGGTGCCTTTCACTGTGAAAACCATGCTAAAACCATTCCAAAATTTGGAATTCAGAAAAATGCTGAATTTTAAAGAGAAAGAGATTATCTTCTCTAAATAATCCACATCACAGGCAATTTATTTTATGTAACCTATGCTGACATTTGCATTCTATTTCACAGTCTCTAGCCATAGTTCAGAAAACGAGTGCAACATTGGCAATAATGATGATGAAATATTTCAATACTGCTGACCTCAAAAATCTGTGAACCCGTGCATAGGCCTCCCCAAAATTAGGTTTACACCAAGGAATACAATGTTATCTACTTAGGCACTATGGTGATGCTAGTCAGGTGCTTCATGTACCTACCAGAGTTTTTTTCTTCAAATTTTCCATCTGTGCAATGCATTACTATATTCCTGAATTTTGTGTTAAGTACCTACACATATCTTCCTCTCAGCTGAAATCTAGGATATGAATGTTCAAGAATTACTTCAACATACAGAGAGTACTTCATTCTTTTCTTTCTGAGGTCTCAACTTGTTATAATTTTCTTGATAACCCCAATGAAGAGAGTGTATCCTCTGAAAGCGTACCAGTATCTCTCCTAACTATTACATGTGTCATTTTCTCCATGATACAAATTCACATTATCTGCACTCCCTCAGCCATGTGTCTTCCCTCACATCCATGGGCGCTACAACATGACATACATTGAATCACATCCACCTACACCAGGGCAAAACGTGCCCCAAATCTACAAAATCACACATTTGCCTTTCCAGGATTTTGTATTACTTGTTCTCTAACGGAATACAGGTCAACGGAAGAGCACAAGGGGACTCTTACACATCCTGATCCTTGCAACCTCCAGAGGGCTCAATCTATTCAAGATATAGTGCCCAGATGTCACAAGAAAGTAGTTCTGCATCCTCAAATACACCTCCTGAGACTTGCAATTAATGTATTACTCCATCCTGAAAGCAAATAATCCCTATTTACATGTTTAATACTGTACCAAATGTCTACTGAAACTACTGTACAAGTCCTTACAACACGAAAGCAGCTGTCCTGTAATGAGTGCAACTTTATACGCAAGTAATGATGACCTTTACAGGATTCCAGTACGCACAGCTGTGTATGTGGTACTGCACCACACCTAATTCTTTCACACATTAAAATCATGCAAGTTCTCAAGAGATTTTCAGTATCTACGTAGAAAACATTTCAGGCTTCAAAAATAGTATATCACCTTTTTAAAATCACGGATCATTTACAAATACCTGTGGAAACACACTGTAATCAGCGAATTCCATGTTACCAAGGTTGCAAATACATGTAGCAGGACTATCTTCACCCATATTTTTGTTCCTTGCATCATATATCACAAGAGCCGACAAGACACAGTTTTTAATCTATTGCTATAGAAACTACCATATGGCCTGTTTCTTAATCCTCTACATCTTCACTGCAAAATGGAAATTTACTGAGGAACAAAGACCTGGGCATGAATTTACAGAAATGTCTTAAAGACAAAGAAAAATTATTCCTCAGCAGACAAAAGTATCTAACAAAAAACAAACAAAACAAAAATAAAAAAACCTCAAGTCCCACGCTCCCCCTCCAAAACAAAAACAAAAACCCACCCCACCCAAAACAAAATTAAAGCCATCTTTTTAGTTAATGACATCTCCTAGGGCCATAAACTGTAATTCAAAAGACAGCATGACACAAAAAAAACTTCTTTAAAATAATTTGAAGAAAACTGTTTTCTCAATTCACACAATTGCCATGTTTCATGCCACTGCACACATCTGAAACATACTTATTATTTTAAAGCAGATAAAAAAAATCAAAAAACACATTTTGATGTTTGGATAGGCAGTATTCCAACACTGCTGACTTTCATCACAAGCAACATCTTTCCTCTTTCCTTCCTCATTCCATCCATCTGCTTCATTAGCCCAATGACCCTCCTCACACAATGCAGCCACAAGTTATACAAAAGGGTTCTAACCAGGGCCTCAGCATCTGTTCCTGAATTTACTATGACTTGTGTGAATGTGCACTCAGAGAGATGTACACAGCAACACAGGGAGAGGAGGAGAAGGAACAAGAACATCTCGCAAGTAGGTGTGAAGTGTCTGGTTTTCCATGCTTTCAGATGCACCATCAATCTGGGCTCCTTCCAGACATTCTTCTGCTGTCCCAGCAAACAGACCAAAGCTCCACCTGCCATCGCCCCTGCACGGCACCAGGAGGCTGCCTGCCCAGTTTCCCCAGTAAAAGCACACACTCCTCCCTGTTTTGATGCAGAATCATTCTGTGAAGTGTATCAGCATCACAGGTTTGGCAGCTCTGGCTCCAGCATGCTTTTAACCGCTCTACATTGCCAGTTGCTCAACGAGAATTTCCAGAGCCAACTCTACTGAGACAAGACCTCTGTGGAGAAACTCCTCCTGAAACACTCAACACAGCTGGGAAGAAAAACAGAAACAGAAGACTGCAGTATGGTAAATGCTCAGATTTGTAAAGACAGTATAAACACAAACAGACTTCAAGCCCCATTTGCTACACTTACTGGTGTCAAAAAAGTCCAGTTCAAAGCCAGGAGAGACAATACATCACAGCATGAGCTTAGCAAGTTAGGCATATTTCTTTGCTTATAGACTACCTGTAATTATTATTAATGACTGACAAACTTGTCATTTCTACATGAAGTTTGCCACAGTTTTAAAATAGACTCCAATGACAATAGAAATGATGTCACTGGGTAATGAAATTAGATTTCTTTATTGAATTCCAAGACTGAAGTACAGCTGAAATTCAGCAGCTAAAGATAACGACTTTTTAATGCCCCAGATTTCAGCCTGTTTGCTGTTAATTTGTGGCAGACACCAGGATTCCATTTCATGCGTCAAGTACTGATCTTCTAAAAATAACATGGGGAATAGAAGTAACTTCTACTTACAAACTTCTCACAGAAACTAAAACTTCTTTAAAAAATAAATTTGTAACTACTTCAACAACCATAGAGGGGTTTCTATAAAAAACATAATCAAACTGTATTTCAAGAACAGCAATCCAAAACCTGACTCAAAAATAATTTTAGCTGTAATAATATTAATTGAAATGTAAATTTAAATGCTTTGTTAGTTTTCTTCTATTACAATGATTACATTTTTCACAGGAATAAATAGCAACTTCATATTTAAACACTTAATTCATCCCACCACCACTCAAGAGTAGTTCATGTATCATCATGAAGAGTACATGGGTGGAACAAAATGGAACAAGATTCAAAGAAAAGGCTCTAGTTCAAAGAGCAATATTGTGCATCATAACCTAATATTTTTTTTTAAGATTTTTATTTATCTACATATCTCTTAACACATGAAAACCAATCAGAAATCTCTAGCAGTAGAAAGACACTTTTTAGAGAGTATGGTTTTTTTTCCACTGAAAAATTCAGTTTTTGTATTTGTGTGTCACAGTAGAGCCATAACAGCCAGACGTCTGAGAATTGGAAATGAAATGCTGCTGCTTCCGCATACAAAATAAGCACACTATAGAAAAAGCAAATAGCCTGGAGACAACAGGTTCTGTTAAAACAGAAGCGAGTTGGTAAAGGAGAAATTTTCCTTCATTATTTAGCAGCTATGACCGCAATCAGAAAACCATAAGCCCTACTGTAGACTTCAAACATTTTAGAAAGAATTTCACTCACAGTAGGATTTTTGGTGCGACTGAGACAAAACTAACTGGAAATATATGACATTTTTCATAGCACCTCTATGTATTTTTCCATGTGATACTGAGTGGGTTTCGTTTTTAAATTCCTCCTAATTGCAAGTTCTTTTATCTCTCTTTCCACATTCACCTCAGATGCACTGCTGATGTAACTGCCCAGGAGTCCAGGAGGCAACAAGAACATTCTTCCCACATCCTCTTTCTTAATACCAATAACTCAAACACAACACAGGATGCTAAAAAGAGCAACCAACTGGAAAGAAAGCAAAATAGTATGAACCAGGAGGAGTCACAGCTCTGCCCTCCCTCTCAGCAGCCAAGATAATGGACCATATACAAGAAACATAAAACCGCTACATGGAATGGAATAGGGCAAATTCCCACTCTAGCAGGCGCAGGAGGAACACCTCAGCAAGTCACACCACGTTCTACAGATCAGAGTTCTCACAACAAACAAACTACAGGCTGCCCGCCCTTCCTTAGCACTGAAGCAGGACTCTGGTCAATTTAGGACTTACCAGGTCTTGTAAAGCAGGGAACAGCTTTACAGAAAGGCACAATAGATGACAAGTTTGTTTCTTCTGTGGAGAGGAAGGAAGGCTAGTACAAATCCAACAACAGGGGGATGGGAAACAATCATTTGCAGTGCTATTTGCCCAGTATTGGCCCACTGGTCATAAATGCCAGACCTCATGGACTCATTACAGGGACAACTCATGCAAAGAGGCACCTGGAAACTATGTTGTCTCACCAATATGAAAGAGGAGGTAAAAAAAAAAAAAACCAAACACACACCAGTATTTTTACACACAAAACTTAAAGAAACAAGCTCTGTCATAGATTAGCTTTGATTTTTTTCCTCCCACGTAGCTGAGGAGGTAGCTGTGAAGGTAAGATCTCCATGCTGCTGTCTCGTTTCTCAACAAATTATTGCCACGCAGCTTCTAGAGAAATAACATGAGTATAATTGTTCTGAGGGCAATTCTGTCCCAACACTGTTCTTGTAGTATCCCAGAGCAAATCAAGATTGGTCAGCAGATTTCCACAGCACCTTAGAAACAAAGGCTTTTCTGCATCAGTCACACCCAGTGAGTGCCTTGCTGTTGTTACCTTTGGCTAAACTAGGAGTTAGCCTATAAACAACCACAGCTGTGGAAGGAGGCAATTAGGTGTGGCAGGACATGCTCCCTCTGAATAATTTACATGAAGTTGGGCTTTCAAGATCTTTACATAAAGGTTAAAACAACTGATCAGGTGGAAACATCAGCAGGACACGTTGATATCTGAAGAGAATCCTGTATGTAAATGAGGAAGGTACATCCAGCACAGAAATAAAAACTCCAAATAGTACGTTTACTGAATATTCACCTATCCCAAAAAAAAGAAAGACATATCATTATAAATATTCTCATGAAGGGCTGCAGGCTTTGCTGCTTATCTCTGAGGGCACAATTCAATGTTCAATTACATAAACAGAAAGTTCTCCTGTGATTGTGATGGGTCTTGTATCTGATCCAAGCTCAATGACAGTACATTGTGTTTCTTTCTGTCCACGTCGTACCATAAAGGACTTATTTATACAGAGTAAGTGCAAACAAGAAAGACAGATTTATGAAACCCAGTGCATTTAACTTGTGATGCTCAGGACACATTTGCCACGGAGAAGTTATTCAGTAGTTTTCAAAAATGAAGTACCACTTTACATGGAAAAAAACCCTACATTTGGTACACAACTATAAATACAGTTCCTTTAGGTTTCCATCTAAATGACACAGAAACCACAGCAAACCACTATTCTTCAAAAGCTGATAAAATCCATAACTATAAGACAGGTACAGCTCAAGAAATGTGTCATACAGATCTGAAAAACACACTATCACTGAGCTTCCAGAATCCTACCAGACTCATAGAATTATAGAATCATAGCATGGTTAGAGTTGGAAGGGACCTTAAAGATCATCAAGTGCCAACCCCCCTGCCATGGACAGGGACTCCTCTCCCTAGAGCAGGTTGCTCAAAGCCCCATCCAGCCTGACCTTAAACACTTCCAGGGATGGGGCATCCACAGCTTCCCTGGGCAACCTGTTCCAGTACCTCACCACCCTCACAGGAAAGAACTTCTTCCTAATATACAACCTAAATCTCCCCTCCTCCAATTTAAAACCATTACCCCTCGTCCTGTCACTAGACTTCCTGACAAAGAGTCCCTCTCCAGCTCTCCTGTAGGCTCCCTTCAGATACTGGAAGGCTGCTCGTGCAAACAAACTTTTAAGTCAGCATTAGGTTGTAGTGATTGAAATTAATGTCTTCTATTTGGGTTAAGAGACATATTGGTTCTGCCAATCCAAGATCTTTTTAAATATTTATTGCTATCACTACTATTTCACCTACCACAATCATGCTGCTAGCACAGACAGCAGAAAAAACTTCGGTATAGCTGCTACACTACCAGAGTAATTCCTTAAATAGGTAAGATGCCTTCAGCCTTCCCTTAAAAGCACTGTAAATAGTAAAGTGAACTGAATCAGCAGCTACACAGGATAAGCAAACTAAGAGCAGGACCACAAATTTAACACAACAACATCCAGTGCCTGCCTACCTTGTTAGAGTCCACACAAGACATGGAACAAATGCTAACTGTCAAAGGCTGGTACAATCTAGACTTTCTTAAGGGCTTCTGACAAAAATCTCTCAAGCAGCTTTATAGAAACAGCTGCTGCTGTAACAGCTACTGGTTTCTCTTTGTTAACCAAGACAGATTAGAAATAGATCAACAGATAAGAAGCAAAAGTGCTGGAAAAATGGTCAATTATCAGCCTGAAAGATGACTAATAGTAGGGTACCTCATTCTATGTGTTCTGGGCCAACCATCAGTGATACATAGTTCAAAAGGTCTGGTGGAGCTTTTCTGTGTAACATTGCTCTGCTTTCAAGGCTTAAGAGAATCACAGCTTTTCTTTACAGATCAAGGCACTTAGTATCTGCAGGCTAAGACATGACGAATATGTGTTCAGATGAACAGAAGTTAGACAGAGGTCAAGGATGATCCAAACGCTGCCCCACTGTTTAACCCTGAGCCACAAATGTGACTCAAAACCCCGAAGCTTCCCTTCCCCAGACATTAGGTCAGGGGCCTCACCAGAGCATCACAGCAGTTCTCGGTGCTTATGCCATCCTTCTGCCAGGCCAAGGCACAGGAAGCAGAATAAAGCACTCAAGGAAGAAAAGCAAAAGGTAAGGCAAAGAGAATGACAAGCCTGGCGCATCCACATTGGGGCTGGATAATAGCAAAATAGGACAGAAACAACATAAATCATAGTACGGTGCCAACAGAACACACCCTTCAGGAAAACTAGGGCTGAGCTGAATTCACCCTCCGATATGGGGCAGCATATGTTCCACAGTCTTGGGCAGAGCGGGGCAGAGCTGATGAGGAGGGACTGCTGGACATCACAGGCTCTTCACTGGGGGTAAGATCTGCACCCAAAAAGGGAAAATTCTTTTACAGGTTGGATAATCTTATAGCACCACTGAGCTCGTTATAGAAATGCTACCTCTGTATTTTTAAAATTCTAATGAATCAAGGCTTACATGACAGCATGTAAAATGGCAAATTAGGAAAAGTGGAAAAACAGAAATCTCAATATTGATCAAGCTCCTGCTGTAAACGTGCAAAAGGAAATTTGACACAGGCTTTAACGAGGGTTTTTTCAAGACAGCTGCAAACTTGGCCAGGCTCATAAAATGAAATACTGGAAAATTATGTATCTTTAGAGACACCAAATGGAGGCACTGAAAATAACACCTAACTCAATGACAGAATATTCTCAACAGAAAGAACTGTTCCCTGTTCTGTAGCACTTTGTTCAAATCCAGGGACACAGAACATATGGTTTGCTATGGATTAATAAAAATCCTTCTGAACTAATTTTTGCATTACAAGTCCACAGGACATTCTAGAAGTCTCACTTTATTCTGCATTTTTGGAGGAGATGCCAAAGAAATGGGTCAAGACCAGAGAAGAGATTAGCCTCAGACCCTCAATTTTCCTGGAGTATTATGGGACAAGTACATCACATGTCTCACTGCTCTACCCTCAAACTATTTAGTGGTTTTTATAAGCTAGGCAGAAGTAAAAAGTAATAGTGAGATTCTTCTCCATCAAATCAAATTTAATCTGTCTTGTAAACTCCCCAAAACACAAAGTACTGCACCAACTAGAACAAAATTGAGCCACTTGGTTTCTCTGTGATAAAGCTGTTCCATGTGACAGGAAAGAGAATTTCACACCTACACTTCTGCCTCATTTCATCCAAGCATAAGAACTTGGATTGCTGTCACTTATCTGACGCAAGAGGAACGCAGTGTTGTGAAGAATCATTCCCTTATTTTCCTCTCAAGTTTGCTTGTATTTACAATGAACGTATATGCCACGTGCCAACAGCTACTCCTTTTTTTAACATTAATCACATTTACAGAAAGAAATGAAACTTACAATGAACCCTCTAAGAAAACAATACAAAGTGCTTTGTTACTGGATAAAGTTATCACTGAGGAAAACACTGATTCTCAGTAGTGTGACATAGGCTGCAAAGTATCCCTGAAGAAGGCAGTAGCACAAAGTGCAGTTGGATACATGTAGTGTATCCTCAGGGACAATACTGAGACTAACACTGTCTAACATCTTCATTAATGAGCCGGACCATGGGGCAGAGTGCACCCTCAGCAAGTTTACAGACAATACAAAACCAGAAGGGGCTGCTTGTACATCACGATTGTGCCACCATTCACAGGGACCTGGACAGGCTGGACAACTGGTACCAACAGGAACCTCATGCAGTTCAACAAAGAGAAATGCAAAGTCCTGCACGGTCCGGGATAACTTCGTGCACTGCCACACACTGGGGGCTGATCAGTTAGAAAGCAGCTTTGCCAGAAAGGATCTTGGGGTCCTACTGGACAAGAGGTTGAAGATGAGCCACCAATATACTCTTGCAGAAAAAAAAGCCAATGGCTTCCTGGGTTACAACAGGAAAATCACTGCCAGCAGGGCAAGGGAGGTGATGCTTCCTCTCTACTCAGCACTGGTGAGGATGCATCTAGAGTACTGTGCCCAGTACTGGCACTGGACTTCCCACTACAATATATGGACTTACTAAGCAAGTCCATTGCAGGGACCTGAAGATGATTAAGGAGTATCTTTATATAAGATGGTGAGAGAGCTCAGACTGGTCAGCCTAGAGACGAGATGGTTCAGACTCAGATAAGATGGCTCTTATCAACATGTATAAATACCGGATGGAAGGGAATGAAGGAGAACCAGACCCTTCCTAATAGTGTCCACCAACAGGAAAAGAGACAACAGGCACAATTTAAAACCCATGTAATTCCATCTGAACACAATAAACCAGTTTTGGTTTTACTGTGATGAAGGTCAAACACTGGAACAGGTTGCCAAGAGAGTTTCTGGAGTCTCCATCAGCAGAGATAATGGAAACAAAACAGAACAGTCTTTGACAACCTGTGTTAGCTGACCCCATTTTGAGCAGAGGCTTGGACTAGATGACCTCAAGAGCTCCCTTCCACCCTAAACAACTTTGTGAAGTCATATAAGTTTAAGAATCTATGCTGATAGCTAAGACACTAGGAAGGTGCTTGTGTTTAGTTCCCTGCTTTGCCACAGACTTCTTTTTCACAAGCCAAAGCATTTATTTTAGTTACTGCAATCTGCCTAAGTCAGATCCTCGAAGGACAAGCATAAAATCAACCGAAAGAACAGTTCTTTCTGTGACTTAGTGTAAGAATAAACTATATGAGGCATTCAGCTTTCTTTTCTTCTTCTGAAGTGTCTGGTTAGTCAGCTTCCAAAGTAGAACACATATTTAGTTGGGCTGCAAGGTTACCTCTTTACGTCACTTTTTATTTAAATGTGTCCACTTACTGTTGAGTAAAAAATAAAGAAAGGACAAGACATAACACTTTGTTCATGTACGTTTTTCATTACGTTGTAGCCTAACTTATTCCAGTGAAAAAAAAAGGTCACACTACAGAGAGAAGGACAAACATATACCAAAGTTTGCTGCTGTATATGCAACTCCAATTATTTATTATGAGATAGTGTAAGTTTTGTACATGGTAAGTTTTAATAGGAATACAGTAGGGGGATTTGCTCCTAAAACAGCTACCTTACATATAACTGTAACTGATAACTATATTCTAAAATCAGATGGAGAGCTAAGTGCACAAAACCACACTGAAGAATCATAAAAAGTTGTAAAAGTACGAGAAAGAAAAGCCATTAAATAATGCAGCATTTCATGGGCCACTGGCTTGTTTTACTACACATGCTTTGATTGTCTGCACCTGAAAAGTGCATTAATGGCCCATTAGGAAAAGGCACTGAAACTTCAGAGCTATCTAACAGACTGTATCCAATGCCTGTGCCTGAAATACCGAGAAATGGCCTAAGTCTGGCTGTTTCCCTGATTGAAATGTACACATTCCAATTTTTAACAGCATCATAATGCTCCAGGCAATCCACTTTCCAGAAAGGTTTGTATTTCTCAGGTGATTAAAATCACTCTGCTTTTGGCATCTCTGAGCTCATCACAAAGGTGTGCTGTAACATAACCATCTAGAAATGTGCTGCCTGTGGTGCCTCATCACTGAAGTAATGGAGCATCTGTGCTAGAGTCGGCCTTTTAATTTACACAGAAAGGGAAAAAGAGCCTGGGGCTGCAGACTGAGGCAGAACATGTGAAATTACAGCACCAATGTGTTTTTTATATTTTTTTTTAATTATTATTTACAAGATCAACGTAGGAACAGCTGGAAGTTGGGATCATCTACTGTTGCCGTGCTGCTCTAAATGCTCAGCACGTATTAGAAAAATTAAACTTAAGATGGGTAACTACACAGAAGGTCAATTAGACCCCTGCTCCTAGAGCAACTGCATGAAAGAAATGGTTCCCATGCGCTGAGCTGCTTCTCATGGAGGTGTTGGCACTGTCAAAGCCAACACTGCAGTTGAATAGAAGAGAACACACTGTCTCTGAGACAAGGTTAAGTGTAGAAGCCACACGAGGAAGTAATCCCTAGATTGGGAGACTGCAAAACAGAAGTAGTAAGAACTCCACTGGGACTGTGTATATCACCCTCACAACTAATCCCAAACATTCCTACTCAAGTGGATGCTTTTGTGAGTGGTGGACAAACACATCTATTATCAGGTTGAGAGGACTGTCAACGCTGATCCCTCCTTTTCAAGCAACCAAGAACATAGATGTGCCACTGCTGCACATGAATGAAAAAGCTATCCTTCCTTAGAGTCACTCCTAGTGCCCTACACAGCCTGCAAGAAAAAAAGGAAGTTGATGCCACAGCCCAGACTAAAGATTCAAAATATAAGTGCACAGAATCTACAGTTGTGTTCCTCTCTTTGTCTAAAGACTAAGACAAACCCAGAGCAATAATCAAAGTTGTTGTTTTGTGCAACTCTATGAAGCACACACATCAGTGTCATCTACATAGAACTGCCAGAAAAAACAAACAGCAGATTAGATCATTCGTATAACAGCATTCATAGCTTTTCAACAGAAAGATTCTAAAGTCAAACCTTACCCACCGCAATAACCTGTTCTTAGCCTTGTTAAGTTTCCAGTTATCCAGGACCACAGGAATGCACAACAATACATGTAAGTCCCCGTCACAAAAAGCCCAAAACAGCAAGGGAAGCAGGCCTTGCAGATGTGTAGAACATGCTTTCAAGAAATGCATAGAAAGACGGTAGGGCCGAGGAGCAGATGTGCTGCAGTAGAACTTAAGGCAGAAGGTAAAAAACATGGATGGGCACAGACGCAACAGATTAATCCAAACAAAGTAAAAATAAAGACATTAATTAGAGCACTGACTCTAGATGATATGGCCTGGTTTTAGGCTTGTTCTTGACATGTTGTATGACTTCATGCTAGTGCACTGTTCTTCCATTTCCCTTCCCACTCTCTTCGTGCATTATCTGCATATGTTGGAAGCTCATGAGATCAGAGTCTACCTCTGCCTGTACCATGACTAGCTCAGTGGGGTTCAGACTCTGACTGGACCTTCTACAGGTACTAAATACATCTACATCAGCCTACTTTAAGCATACTGAACATGAAAATAACAGGAGGCTTATACAGACCAGAGGGAACAGCAGGTGACAGGAAAAAATGGAAGCAGAAATATAAACAGGAGTGATATGATCTCTCAATTAAATACAAAATGAAAAAAGGTTGGTGGAGAACTGGATGCTAAGATTTAAAAATAAGGTATCGTTGATATCATTGGCAAATCTTCCATAACAACGTCTCATTGCAGTTACTTATTTAATTAGCATACCACATTACCTTACATGCTTGATATTAAACTCAGAAGAGTGTGAACAGACACCACAGAAAATCAAATTAACTTGTACTAAACAATATAAAAATGAAAGTTCTCAGTAAACACATCAAAACACATGCAAACATTAAGTTTACCTCAGCTCCTAAACTCAGAGAGATTATTTCATCCTCAAAAGCAGAATGTGTATCGATATGAGGAGGAATTCCTGCATAAGGATATAAAACCACAAAAAGAGTCAGTATAATAGAGTGGTACCTCTGTTAGCAAGCTCTATTTCCGTGGATGTTGATATAGAAAACTGGGATGTGTGGCTAAATAAACAAAACTTCCTGATTAGTTCCTGTATAATCAGCATAAATATCTTAAAAGACTCACTCACTGTCCGAGGACTCCAAATCCTCTCCTTGCTGCAGAGAGAACCTAAAATCACTGTGCTCTCCCCTTTGGGAGTTTAGCAGTTAGCACTAACAGTTACACTACATTCAGTGATTTTGGGCCAAAGTTCATCCATGATCATGTATTTCTCCCTCACTTTCTTCACAGAGAAGGAGTCATCTTAAATACTTCCTCTATCGCTAAGCAAATGACTGTGCTAAGTCTCAACTTCAGAATTAGGACCAGCCACCACGAACACAGTCACTGCCAGGGTCAAATTCTGCCTCTGATTTGCAGTTCCCAGAACTCCACACACCATTACTAGAATAACCTCTAGGTAGTACATCTGTTGGTTTGTGTATGAGTAACCACACAGAGTTGAGAACTGCCAGAGGGACAACAATTTTTTTTATTTATTTTTCTTTTACATCTGCTAATTGGAAAGAAATTGCCATTCCCCACAGCTCATGCCACACACTTTAACACCAAGTGCTGAAACAGCAGCTTGTGTGCCACAGCAAGATCTCACCACACGGTGGGGAACTGTAGCCAGCAGTGGAGCAAGGCCCGCAAATAGCTCAGGAGAACCACACTACACCCTCCTCTGGCACCACAGCAGGCCCAGGCTGAGTAACTCCTACATGATCCAAATAAAAGCAGGTGTATTTGCTTATTAAAAACTCTACCCACATAAATAAAAGCAGGTGTATTTGCTTATTAAAAACTCTACCCACATTCATCTGGGACACTATCAAATTTCTGAGCTGGAAATGTTTTCTCCTAACAGCGTCAGTCAGCCCTATGTACTAGATTTTAAGTCGAAATGTAAATATTCTGAAATACAAGTGTTTTATAAGACCAACAATTAATCCGACGGCAAATCAGTGAGATTTGAAAACCAAGGACACATACCTGTGTGTTTGCTCATGACTTTGCCTCTGTACAAAGCACTGAAACTCTGCCTTCAGAAGTTGCACAATTCAAGAACATCAACTGCTCTTCAGCATCACCCAGACAATTCAGTCAAGACCACTCTGCCCTGCCTACCTGCTGTTCATACCCATATATACAGCACACAGTAAGAGACAGACACCTAAGCACTCAAAACTAGATGGTAACTTTCAAGTAGCAATCTCCAATTTTAAACATTACTAGGACCTTGAACGAAAAAAAGTGCCCTCACAAAGGAATTAATTTAACGTGTCCTAAGCATAGCCCCTACAGCTCAGATGCTCATAATCAGAAATCACTTTTTAAAATCTTAAGTGTATTTCCAGTGACAATCTGGCTCAGAACACAGATACCAAATTAGTGTCAGGATTAACCTGACCTGTACTCTGGCTCATTCATATCCCAACAATTTGCACTTAACAAAAGTTAATTTGCTTTAGCATTGGATTTAAGAAACAAACAAACAAACTGCTTCCATTCTTGATAGAAATCTACAATCCTAATTAATCTCCTCTGATGTCCCAGCCAGAAATACATGAGTGTATCAATTTAACAGATTGTCAGATATATAAAACCAAGAGGATCAGCTTTTCAGACCCCTGTTTGGCAGACACTGTATTAGCTGTCAGACATTAATTCTGAAAGAAATGCCATTGTCCTTTCCTCCTAAGGACAAATGAGACATCCACTCTAGAAAGGAAGCCAGATACTCAGCCTTGATGACTGACCTTAGCAAAAAGCACAGCATGTGATTTATATTCTAGAGGTGTGATTAGCAGCAAATGTCTCTTTAAATGTCTCCAGTTTGGGAAATACTAGAGAAACAGAGCAATTTCTTATTTCTCAGATAAAGGAACACTCCTCGTACCATACTTATGAGTCCACATATCACATCTACTAACATTCTATCATCTGTACTAACAGCAAGAGCTGTTTGCTGGAGACTGTATGCACAGTACATGGAGAAAGAAGAGCCTGGAGTAAAAAAAAAGCACGTGACTACAAAACCAAATACGACTATTTATTCCTTTGTCTTTTCATGTTTAGTTTCCATGTTATTGCCTTGGACTCTAAACCACTATAAATTTCTGTAACAGTGGTATCAAAGAACGTACTTCTAAACACAAGTTCCCAGGTTAAGAAACCAGCATAAAGACTTCAGGTTTGATTCAAAGCATCTCTGGTCACAGAGGAAAAACACTAAGCAGGTGCTTAAATCCTGCCCCTGCACCATGTCACATTTAGATGCTGTTCTCTCCCGATTTTCATTTAAGTTGTACCGGTTTGGCTGGGATACAGTTGCTTTCTTTGTAGTAGCTTATACTGTGCTATGTTTTGGATTTGTGATGAAAACAGTGTCAATAACAGAGATGTTTTAGATATTGCTGATCACTGCTTTCACAGTAAAGGTCTTTTATGGTCCTCATGCCTCCCTATCAGAGGTTGGAGGTGCACAAGGAGATGGGAGGTGACACAGCTGACATCATGCTCAGCAATAAAACTAGGGGTGAAGTTTACTGAGATGCCATTGCTCAGGGACTACCGGGGCATCAGTAGTGAGCAACTGAGCTTTTCTGCATCATCTCTTTTTCCTTTTTTTTTTTTTTTTAAATAAACAAACAACTTATTAAACTGTCCTTATCTCAACCTGTGAGTTTTCTTACTTTCATCCTTCTGATTCTCTCCCATATCTCAATAAGGGGGAGTGAGCAAGTGGCTGTGTGGTGCTTTAGTTGCCCACCAGGGCTAAGCCACAATGTGAGGTAAAGAGCTCAACATTTCTGAAGGACAAATAAACTTACCCTGTCCGGGTTCATACTGATTTACAGTCAGTTGATCAGGTTTATGCTTGATATATCCCTGCTTCAAGCACTTCTCCAAGAATTGGTCACAAATTTCAGGAAGACCTAGTTACAGAAACAAAACTGTAATCAAGACAGGATAGCTTTTTACATTTTTATCCTTTCTTTTCACAATAAATATAATAACTGGGCAAAATACATAGAAACAGCTTCAGAGATAAATAAGTCCACCTTTAATAATGATGACTTTACATTTGCCGAAACACACATATCACAACTGGGGCTCCGATCTGCAAGTGCAATATATTTATAAATACCACAATTAGAAAGGCCATTCCACCAAAGCCTCCATGTTTAGAAGCGGATCAGGCCTACACATTACAAATGCAAACTGCACTACCTCTGCACATAAATAAAAGTATATCAAATCAGAGGCAAAGTTTCCACGAATTACAGTAAAAAAAAGTTGTAGTCAAGAAGCAAAACTATTATACAGAAAGTCAGATATCGAGCAAAGAGGTTTCTAAATAAATTTATGCCCTAAAGTCTGTTACTGAATTTGATTAAATAAAATCTGCTGAGGTTAAAGTTGGTTTTGAAACAGGAATAAAAGTTACAGTCCGTCACCGAACATTTAGTTTACTATTTTATCTGAGGACTTCATTGTGAAATTCTGTTGGAGGTAACACGCACAAACACATAAGTAACAGCCCTTTCATGAATCTATGGATTTTTATTTTTCAATTGTTCTCCCCCAATGAAGTGTTCATGCTTTTCTCACACAAAATATTCTAGCTGTGAGAGTAGAAGCCAGCTCAGATATCAATGCTTTTATGACTATATAGCTCCACTGTTAAAACCACAAAGTACCCAGAATCCTTCTGCTGGAAGGGAGCTACATCCACCCCGGTACACACACATCACCTTAAACACCTTCAAGCTTTATAGGAAATTAACTCCCCTATTTTACTATTTTTAAATCTAAGACTCTAAGATGACTCACTTGCTTTGCTCTGACTCACAGCTCTCAACTCCCAAATAAAAGTTATTCAAACCTTTTCAAAATTGCTTTCAGTCCAAAGGAAATTATATTTTGGTGTGCAGCCAGCAAGCTTCAAGCTGGGTAAATACGCACAACAATATACATCACAACCCCCAAACAAATGAATATGTAATTTGTAACATGATTGCTTTATGAAACAAAAGCCAAAAGAGAATGACAATTACAATCCCAAAAGCCTTATTTGACTGGACCTCAAAGGGCAGCAACCCTTGGCTACAAGTGACTGGAAAACAACCTTCAAGCACTTGCAGTGATTTAGAATGGATCCTATTCAAAAGCACTGTTCAGTGTGTGCTTAAGATACAGTGAAGGCTCTCCTTTTATCAGAGCCTCACATCTCAGTGAGGCTTAAAGGCTTTACATATCTACATTTATAAAAATAACGGGGCTTTACATACATACATATAACAGTACAAACATCAATGCAAAATAAGTACAATTTAACAGGGAGTACAATTCAATACCTCCAGGTAAGGGTCTGTCTTTATCAACATTGTTGTTATCATAGCAAAACTCGTATCCAAAATGTTTTACTCTTCTATGTTTTAAACTCTTCTGGGCTGTAAAAACACACAAATTTAAAGATTAGACTACATAAAATAGCACAGGCAATTTTCTGTGCTTCCCTATTCCATCTGACCTGTTAAATCTAAACATCCTTTAACAGTTGGAAAAACATATGTGACTCTCGTTCTCCAGGGCACTCACTTCTTCTGCCTTATTATCTTTTTTTATTTGCATCAAGGATCACATTCTCTGCTGTTCGAAGTCAAACCAATGGTTGTTTTGCACATGCAAGAAGAGCACCAATCTTCTTCAGTCACATTTAACGTGTGCTTATTCTTGCCCCTGAACCTGCACTTAATTAATATCCTATGGATGCAGCAGGATCTTTCACTTTCACCAATCACCAAGTTACATCTTAGCTAAGGCCAACATAACCCTTTGTGTTGCTTCAAAGAACAACATTTACAGAGAAACCTCGAAGTGAATTCCAAGAACAATTAATTTATTACGCAATTTAACTCCACAAAACTCAAGTAAAAGCACAAAAGCAGCCAGGAATGTGTGTCTTACTGACTTCTTTTTGATTTAGGGGAAGACACAGCTCCTCAGCTGCACATCAAACGACAACAGTAACCTTCATAAGACTAGTCTTGTGCTTGACTTAAGACATGAAAAAGACTTTAGTTGTTTCTGGATGCAGCAATATTATTCAAGTAAATCCACATCAGAGTACCAATTCAGACCACTTGCCCCCAGGAGTTTATCACTTCCAATATAAAACCCAATTTCTCTGACACTAAGAACAAATGCACAATGATTTCAAACAATACATTTACCAAGATGGAGACCTCCTGTAAACTGAAACGGCAGTAAAAAACAGCATAAAAGTAGAAAAGTTCTGGATTTCTATGGTTTTGCCCACCATTTTGAGTATCTTCACCTCCTACCCAGTCAATACTTTCTAACATCCTCCTTTCTTCCTCTGGAGAAATAACCTTTTCAATGACCATTAGGCCTGGAGGCAAGCTTGTTGGAATAGCATTCTTCCAGAGAACTAGGGTGGATGGAAAAAAGAGAATATTGTCACTGTTTAGAGAAAATAAAACCATGTTCTCTATACGGATATTTATATATATGAAAATATAGTAAGCTGTAGAAATATTTACTTTAATGATACAACGGAGGTCTTATTTGGTGAATTATGTAATTGTCTGGGTTGGAAGGGACCTTTGAGACCACCTAGTCTAACCATCAACCTAACTATGATAAAAAACAACAACCCATCACTAAACCACGTCACTGAGCACTATATGAACCCATCTTTTAAATACCTCCAGGGATGGTGGCTCAATCACTTCCCTGGGCAGCCCATTCCAATGCTTAATAATCCTTTCTGTGTAAAAAAAAATCCTAATATCCAGTCTAAACCTCCCCTGGCATAATTTGAGGCCATTTCCTCTTGTCCTATTGCCTGTTACTTGGGAGAAGAGACCAACCCTCTGCTCTCTACAACGTCCTTTCAGGTAGTTGTAGAGAGCAACAGGGTCTCCCCTCAGCCTCCTTTTCTCCAGGCTAAACAATCCCCTTTCTGTCAACCTGCTACTCATTAAGTCTTGTTCTCCACACCCCTCACCAGCTTCATTGACCTTCTCTGGATCCGCTCCAGCACCTCAATGTCCTTCTTGTAGTGAGGGGCCCAAAACTGGACACGGCACTTGAGGTGGGGCCTCACCAGTGTCGAGTAGAATGGGACAATCACCGCCCGAATCCTGCTCACCGTGCAGTTCCTGATACAGGCCAGGATGCTGAATAATCACTTTTTGACATGACAGAACATGATAAGGCCCAAATTTTGCATCATGCAAAGCACTTTCTAAAAATTTTACTGCATGAGACCAACCAGACTCCACACTACTCAAATACAAAACCACTTGTGATTTTCCTCTCAAAATAATGGAGAATTCCCCAAACACCTCAGGATTCTACCTGCATTTCATTTTAATTCTCTAGAACTTTGGTGATTTACCCAATCATCAGATTACTCTCTGTCCAGAGAAGCAATCTGTAATCAAATATGGAGGAGTATAATGCAATATCCATAAAATATTTGTGACATGGGGACACTCAGTTTGCTGTCCTAAGAGCTTCAAAAAATGCTATTTGCTGGCAAAATGTACAGACCAACACCAGGAACCCCTTTCACTAGACACTACAAAAGCTCATAAAGAGAGACAGTTCTTGTTCTAAACAGCACAGAGAGAAGGGGGAAAAGCTCAGAAACTTTACTGTGTCTATTTTCCTTCTTGGAACTGAGATAGAGATTGCATGACCAAGGTCACAGAAAAATCCCAACCACTGCCCAGAGTTCTCCTGGGTATCAGTGTAGCTTGCCAATCCCAAACCTTCAAGTGAGGTAGTGAGGTGGTCTGAAAACTACCTAAACTAGTTTCTCCTCTTGCCTCCCAGTAAAGGAATTCAAATTAGAGTATCCTATCATTAAATACAGGAGCAAAGATTATTTTATGTTTCAAAACCTAGATTCTGGCTTTCATTCTCTGTGTCTATTTACAGAGACCAGTGTGCTTTTAGCTATATTTACAACCTAGGAAATAAAAGCAAAATATGCAAGTTGGATATATAGGAGAGCAGAAAAATACCTTTTTCCACAAAATTAATATACAAAACAATGTTTTGGCCACAGTCTTCCAGCGTTACTTCTTTTCCATTAAGGGTATCAAAGGCTTTCTTGGCTTCTTCTGTTGTCCCATATTTCACAAATGAATATGGTTTATTTGGTGGCATTAAGAGTGTTTCCACCAAGCCATATTCTTCTACTATCCTGAGTAGTTGGTGTCTACTCATCCCATTACCAAGACCAGCATTGGCAATAACCAGACTCTAATTGAAGAGGATTAGGGAAAAAAAGGATAAAAAGAAAAAAAAAGAGAAAGAGAGATAATCAGTGATTACTATTGGTTCCTTCAAAAATAACACTGTACCAAGAGAGTAGCTCTTTAAAAATAATTAAGCCCATGAGTATTATTTTTTGTATTCCACACAAGATATTTACACTTTAATGAGCTTGGCATATGAGGCTAAGGCAACTTTAATTTTACCCAACACGTATTCAAGCAAAAAGGCCTCCTCCACTAGTGCACACAGGTACTATTATAAGAGCACTTAACCTTCAAACCAGCATAGAATCATAGAATTGTTTTGGTTGGAAAAGACCTTCAAGATCAAGTCCAACCATCAACGTAACACTGAAAAGTTACCACTAAACCATGTCCCTCAGCATCACATCCACGTGTCTTTTAAATTCCTCCAGGGATGGTGACTCAACTGCTTCCCTGGGGAGCCTGTTCCAGTGCTCGACAACCCCTTCAGTGAACAAGTTTTTCCCTAATATCCAATCTACACCTCCTTGGTGCAACTTGAGGCTGTGTCCTCTTGTCTCATTGCCTGTTACTTGGGAGAAGACTCCGACCCCTACATTGCTACAATGTCTTCCCAGCTGTAGAGTTCCAGTTGGTCTCCACTCAGCCTCCTTTTCTCCACTGATACTGACACACATAATTTCAGAGGTTTCTAAAATGCATTTTTCTCCAGAGACCTTCTACCACTAACAAAAACAAAGAGAAATATCTTTGGGAACCTTTTTTTTTTTTTTTTAAGAACAGTTTTCTCATGTTTCCCAATGAGCCTCTCAAAGCATAGAGATTGGTATTACCAGTTCCAACTCATGTCCCCGTACATCAGGTTCACCCCAAAAAAAAGCAAGAGCCTCTAGAAACAGAGCATCTAGTTCTGCTCCAGCACTTTTATCTGAAAAGCCTCCCTCCTGTTTTTATAAACAAAAGGGATTTATGTCCCATCCTTAGTTAACACAGATTACTTCACATGCAATGCCCTATTGCTTAATTCTACACTTTCATAGTGATTTACAGGAGTGACTGCAGTTTGTGAGGACTGCTGCCATTTTGCCAAATATTAGGAGAAACAACAAAATAAAACTTTTCAAATTACTTTTATTCAAGAAATATCCTTTGAAAATACATAGGCCTTTTCAAAATAAATTAGCTGCTCTTTTGACATCTCAACAGCTATATACCATAACTGGATGTCCAATCTAATCACAGTGATTGAAAGAAGCCCCTTTTTAAGGCCAAATGAGGATGCAGTCTTGAAGTTTTGATTGAGCTATGGTGGCCCCAAACAGCTAGCAACAATTTACTCAGACTGATTCCATGTAACACCTTTCCAGAAAGCTTTCAGACAATCTTTTCCTTAAAGTCTATAAACGTTCTATGACCTTTTCTGAAGGCAGCAGGTAAAGTGTTCAATTGTTTCAAATGATAGCATTTAACTGCTCTAAAAGACAGAAAATTAGGTTTAAAACTGCAGGATTATTTTAGAAAAAATTATATAGTGAGCGTGCCTGAGGTTCTGCTGTGATTATGCCTATTGTGATGGCTGTTAATACTCGTTCTTAGCACCGCATCAGGCTGTCCATTACTGATCACATTTTTCAAAGCTGACCACATTACTGTTATTTTCTAGAGTGTTATTAATGGGGAGGCCCACATGTAGACTAAACACAGAGACTCAAACCACTGCTTTCACTGGCTGTATGCACTTCTACAAAGATGGTCACTACACAACAGCAGCACGTACAGCAGCCAATCATGTTCTCTTGACTGAGCAATTTCAATATAATCAGACTCTTGCACAAAGCCTGAAAGCATTTTCTGTATTCTTAACACAAGTTGATCACTAGCGCTATGATTTTGTTTCATACATCACTTATTAAAATGTTCCATCATCAATAAGGATCTTGCTGGAACTCAAAATTACTCTTTGAATAGATTTGATGGGTAATTTTGTATCTGGAGCAATGTTGAGGGGAGCAAGTCCCAGATAATGAACCCACTTCCAAGCAACACTATTAAAAACACAGTCCCTGCTCTAAAAAGCTTACAAAGCACACAGGATTGCTGGGCCATTTTAACATGTGCCCATGGGGTGTGAAGACCAAGCCAAATTTTGTTACAAAAAGTATGAAGATCTAACTGATGTTTCCACGTTTGAATAGGAAAAATGTGCAGGATCAAGATGAATAAGGCTAGACTAGATGATACTGCTCTACAGTGTTTCAAGCCATCAGCATCTCTCCACAACAAAAGGAAAGAAATTAGAAGCTCTCAAACTTCTTCCCTTTCTTTCTGCAAGTTCCTGTCACTTTTTGCAACAGCAGCATCAGCAGAGTCACCCTCCGGTCTGCTACAGCCCTCTAGCGTGGCAGGTAACTACAGATGAAAAAGTTGAGTAGTTTTCTGTTAGGTTAGGTGGTTTATGGTAAAGTTCACTGAGCATCATAAGAAAGTAGAATTCCCTCCTATCTTGTTCCCTTTTGTGCACAGGAAGAGGAAGTTGTCTCCTTTTTGACAGCTGCAAGTCATTTCAACCTCCACAGAACCACAGCCTAAACTAATGCAGGTGAAGAAAACAAGGTGGAAAACATTTCTAAGGCAGGCATGTTTTTAACAGAGAGTTTAAACAAGGCAAATCGTTCTTGATAGAGGAGTATAGAAGAAAGATACAAAAGCTAAAAGCCACAGGGAAAAAAAAAAAAAAAATCACAGAGAAAAAGAAGCTCATCTGCTTCAACAAGGTAACAGTAATATTTCCCACGCTTCCTCCTCCTTCTTATCCAAGGCCATCAAAGTCTCTCCACAGACATTAAACTGCTGAAGTACAGTTCTGCTTTGAAATCAGAGGCACAGAAAAACCTCAATCTCAGGAAGTGCATTTTGGAGGAGAACTGTTTTTTAGACAAAGCACATGCAGGAATCAGACACAGTTAAGCAGCATTTTCACACTACCATCACAATCGGAACTGACAGTTACCTGTGTGGCATGGGAGGTGCACTCAATGCCCTCATGTCTCATCAACGTATGTTGAGCTCTGATCTGCTTCCTCAATACCTTTTTCTTCATTTTATGGACTTTCAAATGATCTTCACCTGTTTTAACATCCATACTGGTGTCCTGGGAAGCAGAAGTAACACCACATAGTAAGTGTCCTACATGAAAAATAAAATACTTCTGTCTGCTCCAGAGAGGTAGCCTCCCCATCCATGTTATCTCTGGGACAGCAACAGGACTTTCAATAATTCCAGATTTTATGAATTATCTGGGGCTAACAAAACTGTCTAAGAAGCATGCTCTTCCTCAGTCAATAACATGGTTTTCCTCATCTCTGTAGTTTTGTTATTAAACTCTATTTATTAAGACAATCCCTCCCAAAACTAAAGCTTTATAAGACTGCCATAGTACTAGATTTCTTTTTCCAGTTTTTCTCTTCTTCTCCACTCCTTTATTTACAATATCACTTCATCCATTTGCAGTTTTTAGTCTGCTTGCCTAGCCTGTTTTCATATTTCACACAGGTAATTTCCTTCTCTCTACAGTCTCTCCAAAGCAGAACAAGAAAATAAAAAAATAAGCGGAGCTGCCACGAGATTTGTATGGTCTTAGCTTCTAAATTACTCTTGCCTCACTGAATCCTTAGGTTGGAGATGAACTGCTTCCATTTGGCTCCTTTTTCCTAATTGCCACTTTCAAGTGAATATGACATTTGGCAAAAAATGGGAGTTTTGAGAGTATAAAAATGTGTTCAACGCTCAGATGTCCAAGAACTAGCAACCACAACACTCCCTCCATACCTCATTCTACACATCTCCCAGGGCCAAACTTCACACAAATCACATTCCTCTCATGAGAGGGAGCAGAAAACTGTGTACATATATCAGCTACTGAACTTATGGCAACACAGCATTTGCCTACCAATGTGCTATTTAAGGGTCACTGGCCTTCTCCAGGTTTTGCGCATCTTTTGCCACTTCTGGCCTACCACCATATTGAGACCATACAGTAAGTACCTCCTACATCTCTCTGAGCCTACTTTCTTTTTCATCCTCCCTTCCCACCTCATTCGAACCCAAGGAAAGAGTCCAGACCTCACTTAAGACTATGACAAAGCTCCCAGATTTTGCCCTTCTGTTTTCCTCTCCCTATAACATAATCCCTTACCCATATTTTAGGTGTTTCTTCTCTTCTTTCCCCAAAATCCTCCTAACAGTACAGGTGGACAATCCAACTGCAGTTTCTGTCCTTTTCCATTCTTTTATTATCATTGATCTGATAACAATCCTTCCACCTCACCTTCTCTTTGTCTCAAAAATTGTTTTTTTGTTTCTGATTTTTAAGTAAAGGAAAGGGAAGAAACAAAAAAAAACAAAAACAAAACCATCAAACACCAGTATATCTACTTATTTAAATGTGTCAACTGCTTCAGCAGTCAGTCACCCACTTGCATACCTTCTGGCTTGCAGGACTGCTTAAGTATATCTAACCTGCAGACACAACCACAGTAATATAACATTGTACCACAGGAAAATTGTAAAGGTAACTAGTATTTGATGCAACTTTGTACTGAATGACTTGGCCAATATTCTTTTAAAAAAATGTCAACATGCTAGTAAAATTGTTATAAAAATATTGAGTTACATAGGAGCTGTAAGTATGTGCTCCCTGTGACTGCTGCAGCACTGCCATCATCAACATGCACAACCATTAATTGCACTGAAAGAGAAAAAATCTTTAAAGGGAATCAGAATGACAAAAACACCAGCTGGAGATCATCAAAAAAAGGAAGAGAATAAATGCTGCCAAAGAAGACTCAGTCTTTTGCCACTCCTCATCATTTGTTGGTTCTTCCTCCTATCCTTGCTCTTCCACTCCCAAACTTGATTTTACAACAGCCTCAAATGAATTTAAACACTTGTCAAATCAAATCAACTTGCAACAATTTCAAGCAAACCTAGCAAGGTACTGGCATGGTAGACAACTGCATCCTGAAATGGTTTCAGATGCATGCTATCAAGTTTGAGATGGCATGTGCATGGCCTTAACAGTTTGAACCCTGACCTCCTGGCCAAACAGTAGTACTCTTGTTTTTTCATTTTTTTTACACATGCCCTGGCCACATAAAGATCACATTTACATCTTAATTTGGTAAAAGAAAAAAAAGCAAACAAGAAACTAACAAATTACTCAGCACCAAGACCCATCATAGCATCACTAGAATCTTGCCAGTTCCTAGGGTCTCTCACTCAGAGCATAACCACACCAACATACAACAGAGGCAAAATGAAGAAGGAACACACAGTAGTGACAAAACTCTGTGTACAAAGAGAAAGGAGATAACTACTAAAATAATTAGTTCACACAATTTCAGAAATAAAGCGTAGAGGCTGAAAAGATCAATGGCTTATAGAGCCAATCTTCCTTTCTGTAAAATTATTTTATTACAGATTTGTCAGCAACTGTCTTCCATTTCTCTCCAAAGCAACAGTGCTCACTATGAGACTTTTGCAGATTTTATACTCCAATTCCTTTCCTGCATCTCTTGGTACTTTCCTAAATAATCATTTCCCCTCCTGATGACAGTCCATAGTTCATTCTTTGACAAAACCACACTTGCCCCTAAAGACAAACAGTTCAAAATAGTTTTCTTATTGAGGATTCTTCACTTAATCTCCAGCTACAGTTAAGCACAAAGACAACAACAGTCCTCTTAGCCTTCATTAGTTAAATAATAATCAAGAAATCTCAAAGCTGCTTAGACAAAGGGGAAAAAAAGCAGTCAGACACAAAAGACTCCAACTAAAGATAAATGGAAGCAAAGGGACCTGGGAAAGAGGCAGGGTGGGGAGGAACTGTCATGAAAAGAGGCATGAAAAGTTTACATCCAGTACATTCTCCTAAGTGCATGTAATGGCTTACCTTTACCGGGATTCAACTGATTTACAGGCTCATTCATCACACCTTTGATGACCACGCTGTCCAATTAACTGATTTAGTCCAAAATGCTAGGCCTGCCCTTTACCCACCATACACAGGTGATCAGAGGCCAACAGCTTCACAGACCCTCCGTGTGCAGATTCTTGCCTTCTCAGGAGAGGCACAAGCAGTCTCAAACTACTTCACAGGAAAGTACAGGAGAGACACATCTCTAATTTGGTGATGTGAGGTTACAGAAAGAGAGAAAAAATATGGGATTGTTGTACTATGCAAGTCTTGTTCAAAAGGAAAAACACAGAAGCTATCTACATCACCCACACGTCAGATTGCTATCGTGCAGCCTCTGCAGAACACACCTGGCCAGAAGGACATCAAACTGAAAGGCTCAGGCCTCTCACATAACATCCATACCCACAGAAAAACTCCACCTCATCTCAAGGGAAAGCAGCTTTGAATTTAGTCAAGCCTTTAGTCAGGTCCTCACAAACATTCTCCAGCCAAGAAGTCATGGCTCGACATTCAGCAAACTAGCACAGAAACTGAGGTTGAAAGACTACTTTCCATGCTTTCGTAACCTCTGAACCAAACGACTGATCAAGGGACAGATGAAGTGCGACTCAGCTGCCCAAACAACAGCACTGTCAGAGATGTCCCACCCAGCATGCCTCATCTTTCACCTGCTCCTCAAGAAGCTGAAGACCTTCCCTATGTGCTATGTTATCCTTGCCAACATCACCCAGATGCCTCCAGCCCCCGAAGGCATCTCAGGCAGCACTACCTGCATTGTCAAGACCTTGGTCTCTGTTTGAACTGGGCCTAAACTTCTCGCATCATTACTCAATTCTACAGGCACAGAAACCAACAGTCCGCCTCGATTTTGGAGTTAAAGAATCACACTTAACTGTACAGAAGTGGAAAACTTTATTTGGTAGCATCTCACACTCCCCTTACAAAGGCCAGCATGACTACAGAAGAAAAAGCATGCAGCAGTGGATTATTCACTAATATTATCACTTCCTTTCACAAGTATTTTAAAGAAGTATCTCCTGAAAATACTCTGAAACAGTCCGCCCTTGTAATTTTAGCTCAGGTTACAGCAGGTCACACAACTGGCCTGAAATTATTACAAAGGTTGATGTAAAACTTTAATGTAGTGCAGGAAGCTTACTTGCTGTAGAAGCCACTGCTGACAACGCAAGTTGGTGGTTACTGGAGCGGAGCCGGGAGGCAGCTGTCAGCAGAGGGAGCACCACGCTCAGTTACCAAGTTTGGCAGCTCGTTACTCAGTTTGGGGTTGGGTTTNGCCGTCCCCGCAGCGCCCTCATCCTCCCGCAGCGCCCAGCCAGACGCCGCAGGCTCCGCAGCCCCCAGCCCGGCCGGCGCCGCACGTTACCTGGCTGGAGGCGGCCATGTTGGGGCAGGCCAGCAGCCCGCCACCGCCCCGTCATGGCGG
>VXBW01003033.1:634109-645829 GCA_013400375.1 Thinocorus orbignyianus
CCTCGGCCCGCCCCGGGCGGGAGGGTCCGCTATGGCGCGCGGTGAGCGGCGTGAGGGTGTTTTCCGGGACGGAGGAGTGGTATCGTTAGCACTGGGGGAGAGAAGGAGGACTTTTCTGAGGCGGACTCAGGTTTTGCTGAGGGCGGGCGAACGTCCCGGGGCCGTTCCCGGGCTCACAGCCCCGAGGGGACCTTGGCAGCGTGAGGAGGAGCCTCCTGCCTTAGACACACGCTTGTGGTAGCTATTCCATACCCTCACTTCTGCTCACTCCAGTGTCACCCACCTTCACATGCCTGCAGGCCCTCTCTTTGCTGCCTTTCCTCTCCAAAGAAAGTCTGCACCTTGTCATCCTCCTTCCCATCAATAAAGTCTTCCCCCAAGTCCACAATGGAAGAAGAGCTTAGCCCACCTCAGCCCCATGCCTCACTCCACTTCTTCGCCGAGGGCAATTCAGGGCAGAGCCTCCTCCAGCCCATGGGATCCCAAAACCACCACATCCATACTGCAGGGGCAGGACAGCTTCCCCCAGGCTGAAGATGCTCCCCGAAGGGACCATCCAGACAGGTCTACATCACAGATCATGCTCTCTGGAACATCCCACACTAAGCTTCATGCTATGCCCCTAGATGTAGCGTTTCCCTCTCTCTTTGTCCAAAATACTGAAGTCCGGTAACCTCACAGGGTTGTAATTAATGGAGCAGGGTCAAATTGGAGGCCAGTAACCAGTGGTGTACCCCAAGGGTCAATACTCGGTCCAGTCTGATTCAACATATTTATCAATGATGTGGACAAGGGGACCGAGTGTATCCTCAGCAAGTTCACTGATGAGGCCAAACTAGGAGGGCTGGTTGACTCTCCAGAGAGCTGTGCCACCATCCAGCGTAACCTGGACAGGCTGGAGAGCTGGGCAGAGAAGAACCTAATGAGGTTCAACAAGAGCAAGTGTAGGGTCCTGCACCTGGGGAGGAAGAATTCCAGGCATCAATATAGGTTAGGGGCAGACATGCTGGAAAGCCCTTCTGAGGAGAAGGATCTGGGAGTCCTGATAGATAGTAAACTCTCCATGAGCCAGCAATGTGCCCTTGTGGCCAAGAGGACCAATGGAACCCTGGGCTGCACAGGGCAGAGTGTGGTCAGTAGGTCGAGGGAGGTCATTCTCCTCTGCTCTGCACTGGTGAGGCCACAACTGGAACACTGCATCCTGTTCTGGGCTCCCCAGTTCAAGAGAGACTGGGAACTACTGGAGAGAGTCCAGCATAGGGCAACAAAGATGATGAAGAGATTGGAGCATCTCCCTTATGAGGAAAGGCTGAGAGAGCTGAGTCTCTTTAGCCTGGAGAAGAGAAGGCTGAGGGGAGACCTTACTAGTGCTTATAAGAATCTGAAGGGTGGGTTGAAGGAGGATGGAGCTGGACTCTTTTCAGTGGTTCCCAGTGGCAGGATGAGGGCCAGTGGGCACAAGACGGAACATAGGAAGTTCCATTCGAATATGAGGAGAAACTTCTTTATGGTGAGTGTGACAGAGCCCTGGAACAGGCTGCCCAGGGAGGGTGTGGAGTCCCCTTCTCTGGAAACCTTCAAGACCCGCCTGGACGCAGCCCTGAGTAATGAGCTCTAGGCAATCCTGCTTTAGCGGGGAAGTTGGACTAGATGATCTCTAGAGGTCCCTTCCAGTTCTGACAATTCCATGATTCCATGATTACCTGCTTTTTCTGTCTTTACCTGACAAATGTTGTAATTCTCACTGTAGGTTATTATCTCAAAGCTGTCTTTTTTTCTCTCTCTCCCTATTCAAATGCCAAGCTGATTTATTATTTTTTTCTTCCCTCAACTTCCTGAGAGTATTTAACCTTTTTCAAGATCAGTTAGATGTGGGATTCTCAGGTGGGTGGTATGTAAGGTAACTGATGAGCCTGTAAACCTGTGCCAGCTCCTCAGCTTTGTCCCAGATCCACACTCTGGAGCAGTCTGCCTACACTGTTAAGTAAGGCTGTACTTACCCAGTAAAGTCTGCTCCCTTGGAAATATACCATGCCCTGTGCCAGGGATACAGCTATCCCGTGCGCAGGAGGTAAAAGCACACTATGGATGTGAGGCTCATGGGACGTATCCACCAGCTTGTGCAGGTAGTATTTGGTCAGAAAGGTGGTCCCATTCTGTCCTTCCACCTCAGTCTGTGGCATTACATCAGTCTCTGTCTTTGACCCACACCATGTGTAGCACAGTATTATGATAGCGCAGACCTTTTACCTGTTTTCTCATATGTAGAGTGTGAATATTTACTGCCTACCTAGTGAGAGTATAGCCGGGAGCTTGTTAACCTTTGTGAACATCAGCATAATTTGGTCTTTTTGTAAACCAGAATGATTGGAAGGAAAGAACAACCAGGCAACGTCAACAGCTACTGTCTCTATTAAAATATGCTCTGAGGCCCTCAGCCCTGGAGACCACCAAACCTGAAAGCTAGTGAAAGGATGATCCTGATGAAATTGGTTTGTAATTCATTACCAATTTGTTCTGACAAGTGAAAAATACTGCCCAAAGATTGCTTCTGTTACATGCCCACATTCCAGTTCAAAGCCCTGATAGTGTGAGCTCTCCATTCTTCTACTTGGCTGTCTATGTGTGGTTTATCTCACTGGGATGCTTTGTTCGTAGGTAAGAAGTAGAACATAGGCTTAGTGGAACATTACATCTCAGAGCACAAACTGAGAGGTTCTGTCAGCTGCCTGACCTTGTGTTTGCTAGTCATTGTTTGTGTTTATTCTATTATTTTGACAACTGCTTTCTGGAGGAGAAAAACTCATTGTGTTTTTGTTTTTTTTTATTTATTCTTAAAATATCTCTGTATGATTAACATTGGTCAAGAATTTGTGTTGCATATTGCAGTAACATTTCCTCTGTAAATGCACCAAAATTTTACTTTCATAAACAACATTCTCACATAGGAAAATTCCACCAATTAAAAGGAAAGTGGTTAAAGGTTGATTATGGGTTTTTTAATACATGCATATTTTGGTCAAACCAGAACTGTTGTTCTGTTTATAATTTAAGCAGTGAAGCACTGTGCAGCCCCTTCTCATGCTAAATAACACAGGTACAGACTCCTCCTACAGATCCCATAGTGCTTATTGACCACAAGTAAAAATACATCTCTGTATAGTTAACAATACTGTCACTAACCCACCCACACAATAGTTCACAGAAGTGAGGATCCAATATCAGAAAATCTTGGCTCTGGCTCTATTTGTTTTTTAAATTGATAACCAAGAAAGGTGTCTTCTGAAGCAGAACGTCATGCTCCCACTTCCTCATGGGCAAGCAATAAAATGCTGCTGACTTTTTTCAGGAACAAATTACAATATTCTCTGTGCTGTTAGCTATTTTATCTTTGCCACATTCACAGGGAGAGTGAAGGCATTTGCCTATTACTTCTAATTTCCCATCTGCTTCATATGATACTAAGTAAACAGATTCCTCCTTCAACAAAATACAGGTTACTGGTCTATACAGGGAAAGACAATCTTGCTCCCTTTTATACCAATACAGGCCAAGCCATGCTTTAGCCTAATGTGATCACACTGGATTTCCATCACTTTCAAACCCAATTAAAAGAAAATCACAGGAAGATAGTAGGATTTTCTTTATCAAATCTCTTGATTTAAGAAGCTGAAGTTTAAGAATCATGACAAATAGGATATGTTTCAGGATAGCAGTTTGTTACAGAAATAAGAAAAAACCTCTTAGCACAAAATCCAGCTCAAAATCACCCATGACTAGTACTGTAGAGAAGTACCATAGGAAATGATGATACGTGAGCTGAATTGTTTTAGGGTAGCATTCATGTAAGAGTTAAGGACTTTGACAAATATCTGTTGACCTAAATTCAAAATGTGCCACTGCTGCTGCTTGCGATAGTAAAATTCTCCTCTGCAATGCCAAAGGCTTATATGTTTCAGGAAGATAGCAAAGCTGGCTCTGTGCTGCATGTTGTTTTAATTCTGCATTTGTGCTGTTCAGTGCTGGATTTCATATTACTCTCTAAAAAGGAAAAACAACCGAAAAAACAACACTAAGAATTTTTTAGCAATTGCATAAGACCAAGAAGAGATGTGGGAAATCTAGGCCCTTATAAAATCAATGGGAATTGTGCCAGTTGTTACAATGAAGGCAGGTTTTGTCCGTATTTTGAAATAATAGCAAACAAAAATCTTTTGTTCTCAAGAGACTTGAAACATCAAGTAATATCAATATGCTTTCTGATTTCTAAGCTATAGGCTGCTCTCTCTTCATACCTCTGGGCCTTTTTCCACAAACATAAGACTTTGGAGTGCATTTTTTTTCCTTTCCTTGAATAAAAATTTTCCTGAAATCCCTCGACTCAGGTTAATGGGACCTTGAGAAATAAATTAAATAGCTTAAATTTTGTGATAAAATCGGAAGATTTTTTTCTGAGCAGGCGTATTTCGGTTTTGTGTTGGGACAGCTGCAGATCTTGTCATCCAGAGAACTGAACCAGTTAGTGAATGTTTAGGACTGGGCAGTGATTAACCAAATTGACCACTTCTGCTATGCCATGAGATTGCATCAATGCAATGTAAGCACTTGCTACCAGATGACAGAGGAACAATTTTAATTTCTGTTGTCAAGCATGCTGCAAAGGTGTACCTACATTGCTGGGTCATCATTAATATCTTACTAGAAAAATTCTGTAAGCTTCAATAAATAGAAAATCTTTGACCTCCTCCTGGAGAGTCCTCAGAAAATTTCTGTGAACTTTCAGGCACAAGACAGAAATTACTGTAGTTGTGATGTGCATGCCACACATCTGAAGACCTTTTGTTACAGGTACTGCCAGTCCAAAGCTCCAGCTCTTGCAAGGTTCCTACAACACGTGCACTCAAATGTTAACAACAGAGCATTTCCTCATTTGATTAAGGAAGAATCTAAGAGATATAAATTCCCTAAGCACAATTACTGGAAAGCATAATATCCATGAAAATCAACTAAAATCTCCCAGTGCATTTCCTGATATGCTGTCTCCTGCCAGCTTTTTCTGCTCACATAAAATTTCTCAGTGAATGGTCCTCAGCCTTCAAACTCTCATGTACACCAATACTAAGCAAATCATACATTGCATGCAATTATTTTGCCCTCAGTTTTAATTTTCTAAATTTTCTCTGGCCATAAGCAATCTTGGAGACTTAGGGGTTTAAATCTTTCCAAAGCCATGCTTTCTCTGCTGTAAGAATACTTACTGACATTTCCAGCCTCTAGGACAGGGACCCTCATGCAGTTTGGAGCAATGAGTCACTGTCAAGTTCTCATCAGACACTATGCACCTTTATCATCGTTTTGTTTGAAAAAAAAATTCCTATAAAACTGCAGTACTACATGATACAGTACTGCATGATAGGTCCATGGACTACCATGGTCTACCAAAGGCTTGGAGATTATTAAATCCATGAGCCACTGCTGGACAAACTTGTCCAAACAGCTGCAGAATCTTTGTTGGCTCTCTGCTGAACAGGAACTGCTGCTTTTGCTGGCAAGGTGACTCTTTCTCTGCAGTTTGGGCAAAGTCTAGCGAGGATCTTCTTGTGCCAGTCTAGTACACTTTCCAGGGAAAGAACTACACAAAATATTTATTTCCCTCCAAATCACTAAACCCATCAATACATGGTTTAGTTTAGCCTTGAAAGCAATGCTGTTAGAAAGATTCAAACAAAATATTTCTGTTTTCTCTGGCACAAAGTCTGCAAATCGTAATATCTTCCTCAAATCCTGTGTGTACTTTACATTCTCTTCTTGCTCTTTATGCCTCTTTCTCATGGTAAGACCGGAAATATTGTTTTTTGGAGTTACTGATTGAATTCTATTATTCTTTTCTGACCCTACAGTCAAAATCTTACGCTAACCTGGCAAAACCCAGTTCTGTCACAAGCAATTAGGATTTGGTAGGCATTCAGAAAGCAATGTGACCCTACACAGGGACCCTCCCTGATACCTACACTAGGCAGGCAGTCTGCTTTCCTACATATCCTTGGAAACCAGAATTTCTCACAGTTATCCTTCAGGGCATAAATGTATCTTAAGGGCAGTCATGGAATATCAGGCAGTGAATTTATCTACTTCATCAGTCAATACATTTTTAAGGATATAGTACTTGCAGTCCAGACACAATCAGCAAAGTTAATTTTTAAAAGCATGGTATTGTTTACATACAGAGAACTAAATATTACATTTCCATCGTAAGTGAGATCCTCGGTGCCTCCAGTGAGACTAGAGAGAGTACTGCAATGTATTCCCTAGACTGTGAACCTATCCTTTCAGCCCTTCTCAGGCATCATCTTAGAAGTTCTAATTAGCTGTTGCTCATGCAGGAGATTCACCTTCTTTGGAAGAAGAATAGGTGTGCAACCATAAGTTAAAATTTTCTACATGAAAACACAGTCTTGGGCTGACAGCTTCTTGGGTTACTCTGCTTGCTGTGCTTGTAGTCCAGTTTTCATTGACTTCTCAGGATCTATATGCATACACAATACATCTGAAAAATAGAAACTGTCTTTCAGCTGAATAGGAAAAAAAAAAAAAAAAAAATTGCATCCAAACTTTGTGGAATTTTTTTTACATACACCGCTTCTCTGTGACTCAGTTTGCCAATCTGTGTGACATTTACATAAATATTTACTCAACTCACTAAGGGTTGTGAATGTTCATGAATCATTGTTTGTGTAACGCTTTGTAATCCTTGAATGAAATGTAGCATATGCATTCGGAGTATGGATCTCATTAATGACAGAGAAACGAAAAGAAGAATCACTTTTTTTCCCCTTTGTTCAAAATTGGTTTCAGAGAAATTCTCTGTTACAAATGCAAATCTTTCTTTTTCACACAGACATAATATGGTTGGTACTCATCTTAGTGAAGAAGATTAGGACACAGTCTGCTGCTAATCAGCATATTCAAGTGTGTTCACTTTTATTAAGATAAAAAAGTGAGCATTGTTAGAACCATAGAATCGTTAGAGTTGGAAGAGACCTTAAAGGTCATCAAGTTCCAACCCCACTGCCATGGGCAGGGGCACCTCTCCCTTGAGCAGGTTGCTCAAAGCCCCATCCAGCCTGGCCTTGAACACTTCCAGGGATGGGGCAGCCACAGCTTCTCTGGGCAACCTGTTCCAGTGCTTCACCACCCTCACAGGAAAAATTTCTTCCTAATATCTAATCTAAATTTCCCTTCTTCCAATTTAAAACTGTTACCCCTTGTCCTATCACTACACTTCCAGACAAAGAAACCCCCTCCAGCTGTCCTGTAGGCTCCCTTCAGATACTGGGAAGCTGCTAGAACATTTCCCCAGAGCCTTCTCTTCTCCAGGCTGAACAGCCCCAGCTCTCTCAGCCTGTCTTCATAGGAGAGATGCTCCAGCCCTCTAATCATCTTGGTGGCCCTCCACTGGACCCGTTCCAACAGCTCCATGTCTTTTGTATGTTGAGGACTCCAGATCTGGACACAGTGCTCCTGGTGGGGTCTAATGAGTGCAGAGTAGAGGGAAATGTAAAAAACATGGTTAGCATACAGTATTTGAAATTTATGTCTACATCACTTTATTTTAGTCTTTCTTCCTAGATGTACCAAAGTTATTTAAATTAAAACATGTAGCATTAAATGCTCTTAATTCATACATAGACAAAATCCACTCTGGCAAAATTCTTTCAAGAGATAGGTAAACTAAATGAGCATACTGGCTGCTTCACTTAGCTGTCATCTCTGAAAAGGCTGCATGAGGAAGGCTGACACACTTCATCTCTCATGTTATCATCATCTACATGCTTTTGTTACTGTCTCCTGTGTTAAACTTTATGGCATTTTCAGTCCAAGGAATACAAGTGAAATGAAGTGTGGCACTGTAAATGAACAAAATATCTATGAGAGAGGTTTAAGAAATGATCAGAAAGGTTGTGTGCAGATTGCTTTAGTGGCTATACTATCAGTGCACAGGAGCCGTGTAATACATCATCTCAGGACAATCCTATATTTGACACTTGTCCTGAGCTAGGCACAAAGGATTGCCAGCTATTCAATATTTCAAATCAGAGTGTGGACACAGATTTGAAGCATCATAATGACTATGAAATCACTGTGATACTTGCAATAGATACTCTCACATAGCAAGAAAATAGCTTTTTATTTGGGGAACCAAATTTCTTAAGAAAACAAAATTATAGAAGCTAGCGATTGGAAATATATTTTGTAACCCCGTCCATCTCTTCACTGCAACAGGATGGTTCTTTGTAACACATATCTATAGCATTTGGCAGCTCAGTTGTGGGAATGCATTTGGCAGGGGGGAAGGGGGCAGGATATCTGCAGGGAATTCCCCATATACCCATCAACCACACAGGTCACTGTCCTGGAAGTGGAATCAGCAGCTACTTCAATGTACATGGAGACCAAAGAGGCAATCCCTGACAGCATCACATAATTCAGGATCATGCTCACTACCTGAACACCACTTGGAATGGGGAAGAATAAATAAATCCCAATAAATCCCAGCACAGATGTATGTGTTACATAAAGTAAAAATAAGTGGCCCATACATATGTTTTACAGTTTCAAACATAAAAACAGAGACGCTAACTCATGCTAGCACATGAGTATCACTACAAAAGTGCGATAATTCTCACATGTAAGCAAATCTACAGATGTTTAGTACTTTCACAGATCCCCAAGAGGCCTGTTTCCCAGTCTTTTATATCTTATTTGGTATTTATAAGAAGTAAACTATACAGCTCCAAGCAGATATATAAAAGTCTGTGACTGTGCTGATGCAGTAATAAGAACTGTATTAGGAGCACTTGTCCAGCTACAAACTTAGTACAGTCCAGCAGATGGAAATCGATTTACAGGGTTCACAGTAGTTAACATACCTCTTGCATGATTCCTGCTCCCACTGACTGCCTCCCAGACTCCAGATTCCTCCGCAGCAATGATCCTTGTGGAAATTCTTTTTCAGCAAGTAATTTAGACTCCAAATGCATGTGTGCAAAACACTGTCAAGCTGTGCTCAGACAGATGTCCTCCCATCTGCACTTTTACCTGAGTGTCCTGTTCACCTGGACCATGTGACACCTCACAGAAGACATAGCTAGATGTTTGCTTGATGACATCCTATACCTAAGGTAATCTGAGTGTTATTCTTCTCTGAACATCTTGACAAAAGCTGTAGTTAGCATGAGACTTGCTAATTACAGCATTATTTTGTTATCTGCTTGCTTTGGAAAGGCTCACCACACACCAGTGTTTGATCATTTCTTACAGAGGTCTAACACCAAGATCCCATGCAGTTTCCAAATGACAAGAGGTGTGATGCCTTTCTCTATGGAGTGAGGACCAATACTCCTTCATGTGTCTCCAGTACCAGGAGAAAGGTATAGCCTTTTTAATGCAAAGCTTTTCCCTACAAGCAAAAAAGTATGATCAGCTCAGTCGAAGTAATAAAGAAACCCAGCAGCTGGTCTTGCCGCACTTAATCCACTATTGTTCCTTTGTTATCACAAGTATGGTTATACTTAGCAGTATGCTAACATTTCAGCAATTCTCTTTTAAATGCACAGCACTGTCACCAGTTGCCTAATGTGTTATGGTCTCTTAAATCACGCCTGGGTTAATAAAGCCAGAAGCTCAAACACTAAGGAACAAAAAATGAAAGCTTCTGTTCTTTATTTTTACCTGTGGGTCTCAGGGAAAGTGCTAGCAGCCTAAAGCCAAGGGTGTGGTTTACCACACCCTGGTAACTTCCAGCTGATAAAAGAGTCCCCTGATGCCCAGGGCAGTTGAGGAGGTTTTGGTTTATGTTGAGAGTGGTTGGTGGTGTCTTGAGCAAAACCTAAATAAATTGGTAATCTGGATTATGGATTTTGAAAACTGAGGTAAGGAAGTTCTTTATGGAAGTTAGGGGGGATTTTTTTTTTTTATTCTTTTCTTACTAAAACTCTTAAGACTCTTCTGAGTGTTTTGGGACTGTTAGGTAAAATACATTCTTTTGCTTGTATGGTTTAAGTTAAGGAATGCAAGGACAGCTAAAGTATTTTTGCCACTATCTGTGTTATTGTGACATGAAAAATGTTATTTGTAAAAAAGACAATAAAGTAATACTGTGAAAGTGATTACTAAAAAGTAATTCCATGGTACATTTAATAATGCTTGGGTGGTACATCTTCTGAGAGAAGTGCTGGATGTTGTCAAAACACAGGTTTTTTCACAAGGGCAGAGCATCTGTACTCTTTATCAATCTTGTCTTTATCAGTAAATTGTGCAACAACAAGAGCTTCCACCCAAAATAATGAGGGACTTGAGCTTTTGATTTTTTCACAAATACCTGAGATAGGTGTGTTGCTGTCTGGTTTTTTGCTACTTCTGTCACCTTCTTTCTACTGTGAAATTAATCATGCGGGTGACCTTGTTGGTTTTTATTACACACAGCAGGCTGTATGAGCTATTGCTGGGAAAGTGTGGCATTGCTCAACTAGTGGGGTTTTTCTAGCCTGTTTTTTACTGCCACTTCTAAATACGGACTATAATTCTGCTGTTAGAAAGGAAGTACAGCATAGTAAAATGTTCTTTAACTGCTTATAATAAAAAGATCTTTTTAATCCAAGCCCTTGTTAGCTTTAAAATACTGTGTTGCTTCAACTTCCCATGAGAACGATGATGTTGAGTGTAGGAGGCACAGTAATCTGCATAACTTCTATCTTAAGATATTGAGTGAATGGGTACATCTAACTGCAATTTGATAACAAGGAGCTTGTAAAAATCAAGTCCAATCTGAAATGGCACTATGTGACTACAATGTAGCTCTGTATTATGACCTGATTCCAGAGAACAGGCAGGAGGCTGTCTGGAAACTCCAAACCTATTGGTGTGGTCCTCTAAATTTGCTGTAAGAGTAAGGGACAAGAGTTAGTAAGTCTTTCCAGCTTATGCTTCAAATTTCTCTGCAGTTGTGGACATGAGTATGGCATCTAGGAAGATAAGGTTACTTCTGTAGCATGGATCTGGCCCATCTTGTAAAATCATGAATTAATTGTCTCATAAAGCTCTGTTCCCAGGCTTATTTTGTGAAGCATAACTCTATTTCTGAAGCCCCTGAAAAGTTCCCCAATACTGGGTTTCTTCTGTTTGGAGATGTCATGACTTGTGGTAGCTCCTCTGACCTAATGACAAAGCAGTCCTTAACACAGGCTTGGGAAGAAATTTCTCACTGTGAGGGTAGTGAGGCACTAGAACAGGTTGCCCAGGGAAGTTGTGGATGCTCCATCCCTGGAGGTGTTCCAGTCTGGGCTGGATGGGGCTCTGAGCAACCTGGTCTGCTGGCTGGTATCCCTGCCCATGGCAGAGGGGTTGGAACTCGATGATCTTCAAGGTCCTTTCCAACCTAAACCANCCGCGGGTCGCTTAGCGACGGGAGGCGGCTCCGGGGCATCGCATAGCTGTCCCTGTCCCCCGCCTCGCCATCCGCCCGCCGCTGGCAGCGAAGTTTTGCCCCTCTGATTGCGGGAAGACCTTGCGGCGTAAGGGAGCTGCGGGGGCGCCGGGTGTTATGCGTATCGGGTTGCTGGGTTGTTGGGGGCTTTATGGTATTTATTTTATTTATATTTTTTTATACACCAAGCTCCGTGTTTCGCGCAGAGGCGGCTGGAGGAGGCCGGCGCTGGGCG
>VXBW01003033.1:646311-673092 GCA_013400375.1 Thinocorus orbignyianus
GGCCGTAGACTTCAGTTACAGAGGCACGTGGACATGATAATGATGATTTTTCTAATTTATTTTTTATTCATGGTACTGTCATCTTTCCTCCTTCCCCTTCATCCCCCTCTCCCTTTCCCCCCCCTCCCCCGGCATGGTCATTGTGTATTGAAGTTACACTTGCTCCTAAGTTAACTCTAGGATTGATGTCTGTGGTCTTTTATGTTTCTCTTTGTCCTCACCGGTTGGGCTTTTCTTACCATTTCCATGCAGATGGCTAAAAAGAAAGTAGCTGAAGTATCTGTCAGAATGGGAGAGGGGAGGGTGGGGGGTGAGAAGAGGGAAGAACAACACCTTTGTCCCAGTTCAGTCAAGTCAACAGTCAGATCACAAGAAGCTGTTTTTTTGTGACAAAGGCGTTTGAAACAAAGGAGCCATTTTAGAAACTGAAAGAAATTTATTTTGTGGCTTGCATGCTTTACTAAATCCAGGTTTTCATTCTTCTCTCTAAAATTTTATCCTGAAATGAAATAGAACAGAAGAAATGGCATCTCTTAAATCCTGCATCATCTCCATGCGCTACAACAAGGTTACTGTTTGCCTTCTGTTTCAAACATTTCATTATGTGATTTTTTTTTTATTATTTTTTTTTAAATAACGTTATTTTGTGCTGGTTGAGCCTTGAATAGTTGAAGCAGTTGAGTGTGCTTGTGACAAGAACATTTTGTCTCCCGAAGATGAGAACAGCAAAAGACTTATGTGCAGTAATTTGGTAGGTGTTGCACACTCATGTCTATTTAGCATTTTTAGCAAAGTGTGAGTACAGAAAAGATTTTCCAATTCTAAGGAGAGCCAGCTTTTCAATGACTTAATTAAAAAATGTGGACCATGGCATTTCCAAACTGAACAAGTGGAATTATATCTAGACATATCTTTTAACTTTTTCAATTCTGATAATTTGCATATAATTTTAAGCAGTATTCTACCTAAAACTAATGCAAACCCACATTGCTGTAGCAATTGACTTGTCACTGAGCCTAATAGATGCTCAGAGACAGGAAGCCTATGATTTTCACTGGTGAAATCATGTGACAGCATTGGATGCTGTATGTATCGCTCTAGACAGAAAACCAGCAGAAAATACTTCCAGGAAAACCCTAAACAACGGGGAAATTATGTAATAAAATAATAGTTTGTTAACTTTCCTGCTGGTTCTCTGATACAAGGTAATATGTGCTCTGCTAGTGTACAAACCTGCTGGAGCTAAGCATATAACCAAAGAGCAGTCCCTCGTCTGCTCAGCTCTTGAGACAGGGCTTTATTAGCCACAGGACAGCATCACATTAGCTCATTCACATTTGAGAACCCAATAATTTTGTCTGATCAAACATCTTTCTGTCAGTCTTGCTGGGGAGTTGCAGCCCCTTGAGCTAGGCTATACTTAAGCAGGGAATCTTCAGGGCTGTGTTGCATTAGATGGTTATTTTGCTATCTATCATCTCCCCTGCACAAACAGAGTCTTGCTGCTGCTTGCAGTGATGGAAGCAGAGAAAATGCTGTTGCATAAATGTAAGTGTGTATAGGGCTCCAGAATGCTGCTAGTATTTAAAGCATCTTGTATTTTAAAACTGTCCGGAGAACTTGTACTTATAGTTAAGGTGTGATCAGTTGTAACCAATGTTCACAAAAATTCTGCTTAGCTGTACAGACAGGGCACAACAGGCATACAGAGCCACAAGCCTTCTTTTCCCAAAGGGTCATTTTAAGTGTTAGCACAAAACTGCAAGAGCAACCTCGGGCTGCCTGGAGATTGAATCTTGTTGGATTTAATGTCCTCTAGCTCATGAGGCTTTCTTAAAATTTTTGTTATGGACATCTGCTCAGCCTTCTTGAATGGAAAGCTTGTTTTATTTAACATTCATTTGAAATAATTTGCTCTGTGATAAAGGCCAAAAGACTGCATGAAATATGTTACCCTCCTTGAATGCAAGCTTTAGGAAGGAGGCAAGAAGATTAAAATCCAGCCTGTTACAGAGGAAAGGATTGTCTGGAATCCTGGGGGGAAAGTCGGGTGATAAGATCCCAACCAGGAAAAAAAGAATATAGTAAGGAAAAATAAAATGTAAAATGAGAGTGATGTAGAGAGATGCAGAGAACAGTTGTGATGGTGCAGGACTGAGGCTATGATTTGGGCTTTGCATCTTCAGCATCCACATAGCACAAGCTTGAGCACTGAGCTGTGCAGCACCACAGGATTTGCCAAGCCTGAGCCTGAGGTGGAAACGCTGCTTGTTCCTGCCAGGCGCTGGAAAGAGGAGTCTGACAGCAGGAGCTGGTGGAGCTGTGTGGGACTGCATGAGCACTCCTCCCTTTTCAAGGCATTGTAGTGGTAAACTGACCTGTCTGACTTTGTCTTGAAACAAATTCTGGATGTGTTTATGCTAGCAATTTGGCTCGCATCCAGCTTGAGTATCTGACACATCGTCTGGAGACCTTCTCCAGTTGCTTCGTGCTGGTTCAGGTCTCCCAGCAGTCTTGCTACAAGAGACCTGAACTCTCCCGATGAAATTAAACCAGGAGTCCTGCTCTGGGAGTACTCCCAGTCAATTACTGAGTCCTGTGTGAAAGATGTTTTCTTTAGACTACCTGTCAGCTGTAATCAAGTGAGCAGTTCTCATCCACTTCAGCATAAAACAAATGGAAACCTCCACACCAAATTTGTTACCTTCAAAGCCTTCTGGCAGTTCATTCTGGAGTCCTGTGTCCCATTTCCCTGCAAAATGTGAGCATACACTTCTCAGCTTTCTATTACAGCTGAGGGGCCCTTCAAGAAGATAATTTCCAGCACATATAGTAGGTATAGTACCCAATTGGAACCAAGTGCTGAGTGTCGTGTTTTTAATATGTCCTAATCGGTCGGCAGATCCTCAGGCAGAGCACTCAATTCTGGTTCAGCAGCTACTGTCAAAGATACACAAAGGAGCCTAGAGAATAGGAGAAATACAGGAGGTGCAAAGACTGGAATCAAAAACTATCAGTGGGTCGAACAGGGGAAATTGCAACTTGTTAGAGCAGATTTAGGAGGTACAGGATACTGTAGTCCTCGAGACTGTGTCTGTAGGAAACTGCGCAGACCTGTGAGCTCTCCCGTGTCTGGTGATATTGTATAGTTAATTCACATGCATTTTTAGTCTAAGGATACACATCTAAGCTAATGTTTTAGCTAAGGCAGAGTGCGTGTTTTTGAAACAAATGTCCCAGCTGTCCCTGCCTTTTTGTTCTTCAGCTCACTTTATGGCCTAGTCTTGGAGCACCTGAGAAATCGGAAGGTCTGTTTTGAGAGCACACCAGCTGCAACCTGGCATTCATTCCCCAGGACCAGGCTGGAGCTGCTCCAGCATCTGTATTGGGTGTTTTGTTTAAGAACAAAACAGCCTTCCCTTCGTACATGTAGTTTTCAATTTCAAATGCTTGGCACCATTTTTTTTTTTCCCTTGCCAGACCCACCTGTATCAGTCTGTGCTATGCACTGACGTAGCTGTAGGCTCTGTGGTAAGTATGTGTTGCTTTTCCAGGGAAGAATGCTCAGGCAGACAGATTGAGAGACAGGAACAACAAAATTAGTTATGAGGTTGTGTCTCCCCAGCTCCTTGTATCATGATGCTAATCTACTCCCTGTTAACTGATACCTTTTGAAGGTATGTAAGGAAGGAAGGCCATTTCTGTGAAGAATGCTTATTTAGGACTGTGTACAACTGGCTATCAATCTCACAAGTATAAGAATTATTTCTTAGTGGATGTACCAGCTGCCGCAGAAGCCCATATTGTTTATCTATGTTTGAGTCTGCCAAAAGTAAAATGGTAAGTTTCACAGGACCTCAAAATTGTGATGCTACTGGGATCAGCATATTGAGCAAGGGCTCCTCTAGCCAGGTCCAGATTGTATTGATAAAGAACATAAATTTTGCCACTGATTTTTTTTGTTTGTTTGTTTTTAGTAGTAGTCGTCTTATTTATATATTTAAAAACAAAAGTAAATCCCTACTTTTCTTTGTCCTCCAGGATGCTTCTGGTATTGAGGCTTGTCAATGGTCTAGCAACAGCGGGTGGACTAGATGACTTTTAAAGGTCCTTTTAAACACAAAGAAGTCTATGAACAAGTTTTTACTGTATTGATAATACTTGCGCAACCAGGTGAACATGCAGGTGATAGGAATTGGACACCTTAGTACAAAGCAGTCATGTGGTCATGGAAACTGTAGTCCTTTCCCATAGCTCTGGTAGGCAGTTATAAGAGCAAATCTCTTATTCCCTCTCCCACTCTGCTTTCACAGAGCCACATCCATATCAATACTGGCTTGGATGTATGCCATCAAACAGGTTGTGCCTCTGAAACGCTAAGATCAATGTGGGTTTTCTTAATTTGGGCTTGCTAGGCCTTCACACTGTCAGTGTTAAGGCAGCCTGAGGAGAACAGATGGATTGGAGGAGGAAAAGAGGAGTTCTTGCTGAACCATTTGAGGAAGGGAAATGGTGCTCCCAGAGGAAGATATGGAAAACAGGACATATCCTGGGCACAAATTAAGAAAAGGCCCTGCGGTCTGCCCCAACTATTTGGTGGGGGACCACAACAAGATCTCCAAGGATCTAAGATAGTCATGTTCTTCTTTCAACGTACAGCCCAAGTGCTTTGGGTCAGGGTTTGTTGTTTGAATACAACATCATTGGAGTCTTTTGGTGCGTGTATGTGAATGAGAGAACTGCTGGACTGAGGTTTCCCTCTGAAAGGGAAAAATGTTTCTGCGTAAGTTTTGGGTTTTGGTTTTTATCCTATAGGCAGTTTTAGTTGGAGTGGCTTTTTTTGCTAACCATCCTTACTAATTGTGTTGTAGGGATCACTGGAAACTTTGAGGGATATTTTCCTTCTAGAGGGGAAGTTGAGTGGTGCAGCATGCGCAAGGGGGAGTGCTCTTGCTCTTGTGCATTTTGAATGTCCAGTTAACATCACATGAAAACCAAGCAATTTGGGACTAGATCTAAGCATGAAATATAAGATTTTTATCACCATCCAGTTCAAAAAAACAGCCAACAACAACAACAAAAAAACCCCAAAACATTGAATGCAACCAACCCACTGAACCTAGAGAAAATTTCTGTCTGTGTGTTGTGCTGTATCATACAGGTTACCATCTCAAGGATAAGTTCATATGACTGAATTATAGCTGTAGTTGCTGCAAGCATTGAAAAAACATGTTTTAGTTATTTTCTGAGTTCGTTGAGCTCTCACTTCACATTCATGAGGTAAAAAGTAGGACTAGGAATAATGTATGCCCCATTATTCTAAGTAGAGCGAGATGCTGAAGGAAGACTTTCAGCATTGCATTGTGTTAAGAATAAGTGTGTTATGGCAGTGCTGTGAATCATCCTGTCCTAGTTTGTATTATTCCTGGCTCTATATTGTTCTTCCTCATGGTAATAGTGTTGCAGGAACTTATTTTCTATCTGAAAGTGAGCACCTAGAAGAAAGCAAGTGCCCGGCAGGACCCAGAAGGAAGGAGAGTACCGTGGCAGGTTGCACTTCCATTGCCACTGACTTCTTTTTCTACTTGGTTGAGAAAGGATGCCCCCTGCAACTACCACAGAAGGATGGTTCCTGGGCCATGCCTGCAAGCATGTTTTGCCAGTCTTGTTTACCAGCTTGTATAATTTTATTGACTTTCCAAATGTTCTTTCTGTCTTTTCATTTTGCAGGTCTTCATCACATTTTCCTTTTGCTTTGTCATGTTACAGGAGTGTTTGTGTTACTGTATCTCCCCTTGCTGTGACTCTCACTGGCACCAAACTCCATCCTAGTGTTCTTTTTCCACTTGTAGAAGGAGTAACTTGATTTGTTGCTGCTTGGGGTTAGCTTAAACTATACAACAGTCAAGTAAGTCTAAATACAGCCACTTTTACAGTTGCTAACAATGGTTGTTAGTGGAAACTAAGATGCTTGTGAATTGTCAAGTTGAAGAGTCAACTGATAGCTGCTGGTACAAAGTCCTGTAACAACAGACTAGGGAAAAATGCCCCTAAAGAGATATGATCTTTAAAAGAAAAAGAAAAAAAGAAAAAAGAAAATAATTTCCATTCAATTTTTTTTTTCTGAAGAAACCTGTTTCAGCCAAGGCATGGAGTTTGCAATATTTATTGCAACAACTTCAGGAAACTTTTGTTTCTATGGGCAAAAAGATTCTTTCTTCCATTTCTTCTCACCCCAGACATCAGTAAAACCAGAGCAATCTACCCTGCAGATGTCATTCTGGGCAGCAAGCGCTTAACCAGAACTTCCAGCAAGGTCATGTACTTGGAGCTGTCCTGGTTTCCTGCCCCTTGAGATGCAGAACGTCTCACGGAGCAGCAAACATAAGATTAAATAGTAGGCCATGAAGTTTAGAGGAGGGAAAAAAAAACTGCAATGGGATTTTTAGTCCTCTTGATTGCAGGTTAAGCATGTTACTTATTTATTGTGATCCCTCTGCAGATTGCAGGACCTCAGGTGAGTAACAGCTAGTGCATAACACTTGCTACAGGGTGTTCAGTTTCACAAATGTGGTGCTTCATGACATTGTCAAACTGGCTTAATGCTCGGGTGATCGTTATTCTTAACTGTGTTTTAGGGAACAGTGCTTCTGTAAAATTACAGAAGGACACAGACTTATGTGCCTTGCGTCTGTGTGTCTGTCTTGGAGCTGTTGCTTGTATGCTGAAATAATCTGGGTGCAGCGATGGGAAAACTGGGCACCATGTGGGACAATTTTCTATTAGATCAGTATGAATTGTCTGACCTTCACCAAGTTCCTGGGTAAATCAGCTGCTTTATGCTCCTTTAGCCTGAAAGCATTGTGTGGCCTTTGTCCTGACGCATCTGGTATCCTTGTATTTTTATACTTTTTTCCTTCTTTGTTAGCTAGCAAAATAAATATTAAAGTCTTCAGCTCTGTATGCTTTCAAGCTATGCCTTGTGTGAGGTTGTATTGATTTAATGGCTGAATTAACTAACGGTACCTGGTCCGAACAAATATAACAGGTGTCAGAAAGGTAGGAGAAAGGATAGAGCAAGCACCTCTGGTGTAATTCTTTTGACGTTGCAGATCTGCCTGTGACCCATAAGCTACTGTGTATTGGCAATTGGTAGGGCTCTAAAGCAAATCTGGACTTCAGTTATTTTTGATAACACGCAAAGATGAAGTATTCACTTGCTACCTTGTACCATTCTCTCATCTAGACAATGAGGTAGAAACCAAGAAGGGAAGGCAAACAAGCATTGGTCTTTCACTTTTGGTAATAGTCACTTTGGGGTTTTTCCACAGAGCTTCTTCAGTAATTAGTCTGAGAGTTAACCAAGCAGCCTCTTTGGATTTTATGCATCCAGTCCTGTAGGATTTATTCAAAACTTGAAAGCAGCTTGCTACAAAGTGTGATGTTTTATTTAGAACAGACTTCCTTGCAGTACAAGCTGTTGTACAGTGTGTCTGGAAGCAGAGCAAGTAGGCCAGAAACATTGCAGTACAAACTGTGTAGGCATATACAAGTCACCCAGATGCTGCTGCTGTTCTTCTGGGTGAACTCATCAGTGGTCAAGTGAAAGTTCATGAGGAGTGGCTAAAAGTGATGCCGTTCTATAATGCATGAAGGGGTTAGGAGAAAGTTGTTGAGGGCTGTTTTCAAGCATGAGACTTTATTTTTAGCTGATGGATCATTTACTCAGACTTATTCTGGATGAAATGCACATTCCTCAATAAGTAAAGTAAGCTTGTTAAGGATGGAAACATCATGGAGACAGCACTTGAATACTTAAATTCCTGTTGAAGTTAAGCATCTGATTACATTTCTAGAAGTTTACAGTACTCTGGAGTGTGGAAAATGTGTGACCTGAAGTGATTTCATAATTTTATCCTCAACATCTTTGAACATTGTAATACAGCAGAGCTAATGGCAATTGGTAAAAGTAGAGTATTGCCACAGTTTTGTATGCAGAATATGTCTATATGCATGTATGTCTCCTTTGTTGAATTTTGGGGATTAAGTCTGCTTTAAAAAGCTGAGTACATAACCATAACATTTTTCTTTTCAAGGGAAGAAATCAACAATGAACTGTGGAGATGCTTCTGTAGTGCTGAGTTTTGGGTTGATGTTATCTTCATCAAACTGTGGGTTATCACTGAGCAAAAATCTATTGGAGAATTGCAGTGAGTAGGCTGAACTGGATGGTAACTTGCCATGTGAGATTTGAAATGCAGTCAGTCCTACGTGACTGTCTTTTACAGGTATTCTAAGACCTTCTTGAAGCTTCCTTGTTTCTGTCTTATATCTGAGATACTATTTACCACTTTAAAAAGGCAGTAAAGGACTGAAGTGCGAAGTTAGGACTACAGAATTAAGATTTTCAAAGCACTCTTCTGTGGCTTGGGGGAAGGGGATTTTGTATTCTCCCGCTCCCCCCAGCTCTGCTGTGATTTTTAAGCTTTTATTCATAGATCCTTTTTTGTATTGCTTAATTGTGTTGCATGTGCCCATGCTCACAGGCTCTTCTAGACAGGACTAAAATTCAGTGATTTTTGACTTTGTATCTAGCCTTTTGCACATTCTCATAGTGAAATACAGAAACACAGAATGTCAATGTGTGATGGAGATTAGAAGAAAAAAAATCTTATTACCTGTGACAGTGTGACTGAAGTCAGGTCTTGCTTATTAGCTTCATCAATCAACTGTGACGTTTTGTTCCAAGACTTTCTTCTAAAGAGTACTTGAAGTTGAATACAGCCTCATCTTTGGCACCCAGAAGTGACTATATCTTTCTGTACTGAGATGAAGAAACTGAACTCACACAAAACAGGCATCCACTGTTGATCTTTGAGGTGGGTCCTGCAGGTAGCTGTATCTGTTGGTGTCAGACAAAGCCACTTCTGAGTCAACACAAAGGGCTTTTGAACTCCGTGGAACTGGGTTTTGAGACAACCTGTTCCTCAGATCATTTTTGGCAACAGAGCAGTTTCCCAGGATGTGTTCTGAGTTGGAGAGGTCTACGTGCTGTTCTTGCTATAACATTCAAAGACCTAAAGAGGACTATGCTGTAATTAAGGTCGTCAAAGATAGTCTGTTTTTACTGGCCTTTAAAGTACATTTTTATGTTACTTTCATTCCACCTTGGGCGTGAATGCAAGTTGGAAGATGCAAGCAGGTATGTGTCTATTCCATGCAATAGCATGATAAATAGTAATTGCTGAGAACTAGTATGGCTTGACTAAATTGGGGTCCTACAGTTGTTGGGGTTTTACTTGAATTTAAGGGTTTTGTGTGTTTGATACTGGCAGGACTCTTGTAGACCCTTATTCTTGAATTGTAGGTCCCTTAAAATTACTTGTTTGTGGTCGAATTGAGTGATGGAGGCTTAGAGAGCAGTGGGGAGAGATGAGGTAGAGGGAGTAATCTTGGTCTATCATCAAGCTAAGCTAGTTTCATGGGAAATGCTGCAAATTATAAAGGATTTTTGAGAGAAGCTCCTGGTAGCTCCTAAACTAATGAAATAGTAAGGACTTGGGTACCTTCTCCTTCTTATAGAATACCTGAAAATCTCAGATATCCTGAGCTACACCCCTGTAGGAGCTACTGCGGAGGAAGCAGAGAATCAAAGGCTCAAAGGGACTTCAGAGGGTCTCCAGCCCAACCTCCTCCTCACAGCACAGTTGCCTCTGAGGTCAGATTTCTCAAGGCTTCATTCAATGGGGGTTTGAAACCTCAAAGGGTGGAGGAAATGGCACAACCTGTGCTACTGCTTGACTGTCATCTTTTGGGGGGAGAAATTTACACCTTATATCCAGGCTGAACCTCTCCTGTTTTTAAGTTTATGCATGTTTTTCACCTTCCTGCCCTGCATTGCTGCAAAGAGTCCATCTAAGACTACTTGTTGAGCTTCTTAGAGGCAATGGAAGTGCTGTTAGGTCCCCCCAGAACCATCTCTGCCCTGGGCTGAACAAACCCATCTTCCCCACCCTCTTGCCCATCATGTCAGTGGTCTCTGTTTAATTCTATCCAGTTCATTGGTGTCTTTTATTTGTTGCTGGGGCCCAAAACTAGACAGTGTCTAAAGGTAATCTAAAGAGTGCTGAGTAGAGCAAAATAGTATTATCCCTCAGTCTACTTACTGGCTCTACTTGTGTTCATGCAGCCCAGGGAGCTGTTGTCTATCTTTGCATACTGCTGGCTTGTGGCCAGCTTGCTATCCACCAGGACCTCAAGGGACAATTCATAACATGTATCAAGTATTCTTCCCCTTTCTAATTCTAGTTACCACAGATAGTTGGTGTTCAGGATGGAGAAGCATTAACATTCCCATAAAAAAAAGATAAAGTAATATATATATATATATCCATGCAGTAGCAAAGCACTATTGGTGACACAAGGCCTAAGACTGATTGTTGTCCCTCACAAATAATTACTTGTAGGCTTTTGAGGTGAATAAGAGATAGGTGGCAACCCAGAATGCTACTGGAAAGAAAAGCTGCAACTTGAAATTGGTATCATGATGGTAGTTGATGGCATTCAGCTCAGAAGAACCTACTTTGAAACTGTAACAACTAAATCTAAAAATAAATACATAATTATTTTTTTTCCTCTGCACTCAAGATGACTGATGCAATTACTGCCTTCTACTTCAAATATATATCCTTTTTGTTTTGTGTGAGGAGGGAAGTTTAGATGAACTGTAATCTAATGATCCACATAAACAAAGCCCTATATTCAAGCTGCTCATCTTAATGGTTCTAGTCATTTGTCTCTTCAGCACAGCTATTCTTTCTTTATATTTAGACTATAAACCATCTAAAAATGTTTGCAATATGCCAGGTGAGTCATTAGCGTGCAAGACAAATACTGTCAAGAAAACTACCTTTCCTTTATATTTTACTTTGTAAACATGCTGATTTATATTGAATAACACAACTATTTCCCTCAATTGTATCTGCAGTTTTCTTAAAGACAAACAAGCTAAACCTTTGAGAAGCAAATACGCTTCAAGAAGCTCAAGTGTATGGGAGATCCGAGATGTGTCCTTGCTCCATCATTGTCAATCTACAGCCTTAAAACATGAGTGTTTTCATGCCAAAGGGCAAATTTTTAAACACTGGGCCAAGGGGTTTTCAGTGGTGCATCTATAGTGTTGGTGTAGGAAATTAATGAAGGATAGCTAATAGTCAAACCCACTCATGCAACTGGAGTAAGCCTAAAGGTGACTTAAAATCAGAAAAGGCTGAAAAGCTGCCTACAAAAGGAGAAGAGGGGAAGTATCACACAGGTTCCTCTGTAAGGAAGATGTGTGTATAGCCTAAAGCTGGAATATTTCTTTTAAGCTGCAGAGAAACACAACCGCAATTTCATATGAATGAAGCCATATAAAAGTGCAGACTTGGGCTCTCAGAGTGGTGGGTGAGTGCTGTAGACAACAGGTTGCTCCCTGTTAGGTGTTTGCTGACTCTGGGTGTCCTGTTGCAAGTCTGGCACTTTCTGACAAAAGTGGTATTTCAGAAGTGCATAAAGTTATCTTCAGACACTTGTGTTTGTCTCCCCGAATCTGCGACTGCTGTCAGCTTCTCAACTAAGTTGTATAATTGTTATACTCTTTCAACAAGCTCACAAACATCCATTGGTCTGATTATCTGTCACTTGCAGAAATTTTTTGTCTCTTAAGTGTCTTCCTGTCCCACAAATGGACCTTGAAAACCTTCCTGATCTGCAGACATCCAACTTGCTGAGGAAAAATCTTTCCTTAAGAAAACAGGAGGCTGTAAATCAACTCCTTCTTCCTGACCACAAATATTTAGGTTTTGGTTTGTTTTTTTTCTAAGCACACCTAATGGCAGTTGACCTAAATTTTTGGGGCAAACTCTAAAGTGATGTAAATGTCCTCCAAAGCTGTAGCTGTTCATCTTGTTGACTGAGATGCTGTAACAGCTCTCCTGGAAGTAAAATAGAGTGCTAGTTCATTTTGTATGGAATTTTATTTTTTTCCCACTTAGAAGAAATCTACTTTGTTTCCAGAGGAAAAGAGGTTGGCAGAAATTAGCATCATAGAATAGTATGGGTTGGAAGGGACCTTTAAAGGTCATCTAGTTCTGGAGTCCTCAACATAGAAAGGACATCGAACTGTTGGAACAGGTCCAGCACAGGGCCACCAAGATGATTAGAGGGATGGAGCACCTCTCCTATGAGGACNAATCCTGCAATAAGCAGGGGACATCTTCAGCTAGAGCAGGTTGGTCACAGCCCTGTCCAACCTGACCTTGAATGCTTCCAGGGATGGGTCATCTCCCACCTCTCTGGGCTGCACATTCCAGTGTTTCATCACCCCCATCATAGAAGATTTCTTCCTTCCGTCTAAATCTTCCCTCTTTTAGTGTAGAACCGTTATCCTTTGTCCTATCACAACAGGACCTCTGAAAAGGCTTGTCCTCATCTTCTTTATAAGCATCCTTTAAGTTCTGAAAAGCCACAACAAAGTCTCCTGAGAGCCTTCTCTTCTCCAGGCTGAACAACCCCAACTCTCCCCCTGTCCTCATAGGAGAGGTGCTCCAGTCCTCTGATCACTTTTGTGTCCCTCCTCTGGACCTGTCTTATTAGGTCTTGTGGCTCTAATGGCTCATCGATAGTTGAACTTACTCAGCTGTGAATTGTGGTAACAACCTTTTTTAAAGAGTTTGTACGCTCTTTTCTTCACAGAAAATCTTTACTGAACTCCTCTAAAGGACCACTTATGGAGGTATATGGAAATGGGGAATGCTGCCCTTCCGTCCTACTTGTTTGAAGATGACTGTAAATTCTTGCTTTCTGATTTTTCTGGTCTAGGTTAGATGTCCATAGCTTAATGCCATGTGTATGTGTGTGTTCACTGTCCTTGTTTGAGGTAAAAAAGAACCACCCAGTGGCCAACCCAGCTCAAACCACATCCACACAAGTGAACTGTTGCAAGAATCGCAGAGCATGACATTAATTTCTATCCCTGTACTTGGCAGACGCGCATTTACAAAGCATGGTTGCCGGACACTGAGGTAAATTTTTTACCTTATGAACCAAGCAGTATAGACTGTCTGTACTTTTGTTTGTACTGGAAGTCTTGCCTCTAGGTCTTGAAAACCTTTTTGGTAGAGTCAGGTGGAATTTACTTTGGGGTCCAGTGAAAGAAACTACTTTTAAGACCATAGCTTTTCTGTGGACCTAGTTATCGGCTGGACCTGTGCTGTAGGGAAACCTGCAGCGTGAACTGCTCCTCACCAAGCTTGACTTCTTGACTTCTGTGGCACTGGGACTTGAACTATAAAATTTCTTTCTTGTGACTTACACCCTGCCCCCATTTAAATTAAAAAGGAAAGAACAAGGAGAAATATTTTTGTAATTTCAAGGGTGAGCTTTTAAAGACATCCAAAATTGGCAGTCCTAACTGCTTGCCATACTTGCTGTGTCACTTATGCTTTTTCTTTGCAACCAACAACCTTCCTTTGAGTTTATCTTTTTGGGTAGAAGGAGGAGTTTATGAACGTCAATGTTGACTTCTTAAAATAAAGATTTGAAACTGTCTACTTTTTAATGAACATTCAAAACAAATTCATAATTGGTTGTAACTGTTCTTGAAGGGAGAGTATCTTGAGGCTCCTACCATGCTGCATTTGGATGAACCAATTCTGGAATTCAGCCAAGAGGAACTTCTCTTCCTTTAAAAGTAGTAGTAAAGAAGCAGCATCTTTTTCAGCAAGGATGTTGATCAGAATCAAGAAGGAGCTGACCTCAGAGGCTGAGGCGAGCACACATTTTCAGAGGAGGTTGATTTGAGAGCTCCTAGCGCTTTTGGTGTGTTCCTTACACTGCTGCCCTTATGTGTCAGATACTGCAGCGAAGCTTACTTTGTTCAAGTTGATGCTAAAAAGCTGAGACTCAGCTGTGAGAATCTTTCACAAACTGTATCTTTTAAACAGCAAATTATTAGACAGGAGAAGGGGAGCAGGTTACATCCCCTCCAGTTTTTGCTGATCTCCTGCACTACATGAGCTTGCTGTTGCTGAAGACCTATCAAAAGCTGTAGCAGGAGGCGTTAGGAGCCTGCCCACTGTGTTTGCTAATGAACGGGAGTTTGATGTTAGCATCTCTGTCCTTGCAAGTAGGTGTCACTGCAGCCAGCACCAATTACAGCTGTATTCAGGGGACAGCAACATGATTCAGCCAGTCAAAAACAATATAAATGAAGGAAGCTTTAACAGTTCAGGGATTATATCTTTTGAGCAAGCTGTATGTGATGTAATCCAACCAGATAGCTGCATTTTTCTGAACTTAAATGCTTGTTCTGTTCCTGTCAGCAGGCAACAGCATAATGTAATTTAACAAAAGGGAAATAATATGACAATAAGGCAGGGTAAGAAGATCTTTATCCTATCAGTGCCAGTAGGTTCTGCAGAAGAAAATGTATTTGAGTTTCTCTAGATTTTACACTTCATGACAAGAAAGGCCAGATTTTGAAGGCCTTCAGGTATTTTTCAGCATGCTGCATGCAGTGCTGACAAAAAGTGAACTTTTAAACTATTTTTTAATAGTGCAGCTTTCATTCAGGCTTTTTTGTGTGGTTTGTACTAGTACAGAGCGTGAAAGTGTGGTCTTCCCTTTAAGTCTTGGATGAAGCTGTTCCAACAGCAGATGTGTAACAAGTACTCTGTTTTCTGGCAGCAAGTAAAGAGGTCTTATTGCCTCTTACAGCATATGAAAGACAGTAATCTGAGAAGTCTGTATTTTAATTAAATATTACTTCTATGTGATGCAAATATTCTACTTGGAAGCCTGAAGTAAAGAGGTGATGAGTGGGGAGAGTCTGCAGTACATGGGCAGTGCTATATTTATGGTGTTTCTTCTCAAATTCTTCTTGTTTCTCTCCTCTACTGGAATTAAATAGTAATCATAACAAAAATGAACTGTAGGACACCAGATGTCAGAACAGATGGCAACCTGATCAACTGTATCATATGATAATAAACATATGAGATCTAAAAAGGAAGTTGATCACCCCAAAAGTTCATTACCTGACACATCCTATAGTAAATTAAATCATGACCCAATAGTAGCTCTTTGCTTTTGTGCTACTTTTACCTAAGGTCTCCAAATGCTGTGGCAAATTCTGGGGAAAAGAGGGCTTTTAACAGCAAAGTGAGCTGGGTTTTCTTGAAAAGGCTGCTTGGAAGCTGCTGTGAACCAGACGAGCTTGAAGAACACAAGAGGTGTTTGAAGTTGTCTAGTTTTTTCTTCAAGCTTTCTCACTTAATTCTGTACTCTTAGTGGAATTTTTTATTCCTCTGAAAAGAGGCATAGATAGTATAGTCTGGTTAAAGTATATGCTTTGGCTGAGGAGTGTGAATGAATTATGCTTTTTCATTTTGTTTTTACTGACAGGACATTTCTTAATCTTTCCTGTGTATTTCCATAGGTGTTTGTTTCAAGAGCAATTTGGAAAACTGAAGTACAACTTGTTTTATTTTCCTGTTGGTAAATACATCTCAATTCTATTTCTACAGCACTGATATCACCTGCAAAGAAGAGGTCATCAGCGATTGATAGATTACGGCTCCAGCAACACAAACCAAACTGTCACCATGAAGCACTTCTTGAGGTAACTGTTTTGGTTTTTTTATAAGTGTTAAATTACTCCAGTGACTTCTATGCTGCAGTGAGGTTAAGTGTTTTAGCTGTTAGCTGTAGTACGGAAGGTGCAAACTAGTTTATATTATATTACTTTCTATTCACCTAGATTTTGCTGTTTAATTAAAGCTCTTTTAAATTAAAATTTCCTTTCCAGTTCTTTATAGAAGCAAAGAATGTGGGAACTGTCTTAAGGGATTGGAGCAGCGGTGTACCAGTAGTGCCTGATACGCCAGGCGAGAATAGGAGAAACAGTATCATAGAACAGTGCATGAAAAATGTTAGGTGGGTTTTTTTCTAACTCGCTTATGTGTGCTTTCTGAATTTTTGGAGCATTATTTGTGGAAGTGGAGAAGGGGGAGATGTTTCGTGAAGATGTGCAAATGTTTTTGAAGCCAATTGTACTCAGTTTGGGGAGAAATTTCTATTACTTGCTCTTGCATGTGACTTGTAGTTACTTCTCTATGAACCAGGAGTAGAATGGGGGATTTTCAGACACTAGCTGTAGGTGCAGAAAGCCACATTGTCTTTGTTCTGTAGTCACTGGAGAGAGTTGAGATCTTCTAGAAACTAACACATATCAAGAGCTTAATTTGTGTATAAACCAAAGAAATTATATTCTGTCTGGATAGGAAAAGTCTTCTGATGGGCTGAAACATATGCTTCTGTATAGAGCATCTGTCACTATATTTCTCTCTCTTTCTAGACTGTTTATAGCAAAGAATCCTATACACTGGATATCAGCCTCATTACCTCTAGGCTGATCGTCTGTAATGATTTTGCTGCCAAACCAAACTTAGTTTAAGTATTTCTGGGGAGTATTTGGGTCAATTTCTCCTAGTATCTTGAGCCAGCTGCAGGAAGTGCTCTGTAAGCAGGAGATATATACAGGTTGAAAGTATTTGCTAGCACCCACGAGACAGCTAAGATTTAACAAGCCCTTGTGCTCACCACCCTGATATCGCCAGTCAGGAGGGGAAGGACTGGCCCCTGCAGCTCTGTGGCCAGAATCCTGGATAGTCCCAAGTCTTCCACCAAATCCATTGATAATGGTCTAGTGATCTGACGGTTCACAGCTAGCATAGCTAGCACCCCTGCAGTGTTTTCCCTCTTACAAAACTTAGAAAATGTGTCTTGTAGTACATTTCAAACACAAAGTTCAACCACTGAGGGAGACAGTAAAAAGATATGAGAAGATACATGTTGTGCCATGTAGTAAGACTACTTTTAAAAAAACTGAAATCCTGCAGCATTTGAACAATTGCAAAACTTCAAAATAAGTCCTAAATTGAGTTGGTTGCTTGGGCAGTCTCACTTCTCAATCTGAATTGCTTTCTCTAATTCTGCCTTTCCCAGGACTGTGTTGCACATCTGAATAGCAAAGAGAGGGGCTGTGCTTACACAAACAGCAGGTACTTTGACATCTAGATCTTTTATAAGAATATAGTTTTTAGACTGAGGGATCCTTGAGGCAACAGAACTTGGCTTTTCATCTACCTGCTTTCAGTAGTTGCTGCTTTTCAGTGAAAGGAAAGGAAAGCCTTTTTTTTTTTTTTTTTTTTTTTTAAATAGACACTCCAGTACTTGGAATAACTCTAAATCCCTAGATTTAGGGGATTGCTGTTGGTCAGTAAACTACAGGACTGTTATGCTCATATCTCTGATCCAAGGCGATGCCTAAATGAAAATAGGTTCTAGTTTGTTCTATAATTCTTTTCTTTCTCAGCTTGCTTTGGTATAAATTGTTCCTAAAGTCTGAAATATTACTTCTGAAATAATAAAACTGTCTCTGTGAGATTCTTAATCTTTCAGTGCTTTCTTTTTTTGTAAAGGGGTTTTGAGGAGTCTGTCAGTGACACTTCTACTTTGACTGTAACTTATCTTAAACATCTAAAATAATAACAACTTGGTGAACCAACTGTAGCAGACGGTTAGCTTTTTTCAATAAAACCTAGAAACTTGACACTTTCTCTTGATCTACTGCAAAACAGTCTGTAAGCACTAGCAGATTTTAAGCGTAAGTTCTCTCTTACTGGAGTCACATCAGATAAAATGAAAATCAAGTCAGCAAAAAGCAAGAGCAGGGAAAGTATGGAAAGCTGTTGTTAAAAGCTACTCTTATGTCTTCCTTCGTTGCCACGGTGACTTGCTTTCATGTCTAAGTGGAGAAATAAGGTGGATTCCAGTTGTCAAGTCTGCAGAGGCACAGAGTGAAAGACATTTCTTGTATTTTAAAGGAGCTAATAGCAGGTTTGCTTATGGCAAAAACAGCGATCAGTACGTTACTTTTTGGTTGACCTTGTATAAAGATTGTAAGTTATACAAATAAGCCAAAGACAGACAAATTAATTAGCTCCAAACAGGGTAGTGTCATCTGCTTATTTGGACAGGTCGTCATCCTTAACTAACTTGTGTGTCCTTGACTTCTCAAGCTGTAATCAGAATTCTCAGGAAGAAGATACTGATGTGTAACGCTTTCTTCCCGAAGCTGAGTCTGTCCTTCAGGAAAAAAAGTCATGTAAGAGTCTTTCCTAGTCATAAGACCTAAAACAGGACACACAGGATGTGTAAATAGATTCAGTGACTTTTACGTCATTCTCTTAAACAAGTGGTTTTGTGAGGGGGAGTGCTGGTGTTGGTTTTTGCTTGATTTCTTTCTGCCATTTTAACTCCACTCACTACCAATGGGTATCTATTTGAAGTTTTCACTTTCCCTAAAGTACTTGTCCTGTTTTTCTTGGAACCCAAGTAAAAAAATACTCTTTTTTTTTTTTTTTAATGTAGCAGTGATCTCGAATTCCAGTGACCCTTTCTGTGTTGCTCAGGAGCTAACGGGTAGCTTCTGATATCAGAAGCTGATATTGACATCAACGACTGGGAATAGGTAATCCTGACTTCCCCTGGGAGGATGGCTGCTTGTGTTTCCAATTATACAGCATCCCTCATAAGGGAGCTGTGGATTGATTGGATCTGTGTGCATCTTATTATGCAGGTTTTTTTCTTTATTTTTACCTGAATAAATGTTTCTATGAACTCTTGTAATGCACTCTGCATGTGCAAACACAGATCTGTAGGTCTGTACAGCTTAATGCAATACAAGAGGAGAAGGAGCTTGTATTGGGATGGGGAAGAGTAGAATGCAAGTCTCTGGGGAACACCTTCATATGTTAGTTCTTAAAGCTCATTTCAGTATCTGAAGTATTGTTGTACGTGGCTACACAAACTGCTGTTGAAACACGCTGTTTTCTGTGCTGAGAAAACCTGCAAAGACAAATGGGAGAAAGGGAGGAAAAAAAAAAAAACAACGGAAAAACCCCACAAAACCAGAGTAGAGAGGTTTGGGACTAGACTCCAAGACAAACGAGAAGTTAATGACACTGGGGTGTAGTCAGACAGCTCATGATACGCTTCCGTGTGGGTTCTTGTACATGGTAAACAGTTCTGGTTTGTAGCTGCCAGTGTCTCCACTTTGCGTACATTGAACCGAAGTGTGTAGCAGATAGCATAAAACTTGTCTTATTTAATCACTAGTGTGCTTTTATTACAGGACTTCTGCAAGCAAGAATTCCCTTTTATAAAGGACAACCCTTGAAAACACACTTGTGTTACTTTTTATGCCAGTCATGTTACAAATGGAAGATTTCAACTGTTGTAAGCTTGAGACGGATGAGTAGTAAAAAATTTGAAGGTATCCACAAAGGCTAACTTTCTTCTCTTAGCTACCTAGTCAAAACTAGTATTTGTTTGCTTTGTTAGTAGTAGCTGCTAAGTATATTTTAGTGAATCACAGGTGCAGTGTTTGTGTAATGTAGATGCATATTTATTAGTTAATTTTTGTGCAAACCACAGCCAAAGCAAAATTTTAGCGGGGAAGGTGGTTGCAACCATGGATGGCCACAGCTCTATCGCATTTAGAGGTTTTTCCTTTGATTTGGAAATCTGTCATTGAGCCTAAAGGCAGCAAAATACAAGTCAAATAGACCTAACACCTGCTCCCCAAAACTTATCCACAATACAGTAAGAAGCAAGGTTTTGAGTAATGAAATGGGTTGTGATGTTTCAGCCCTGGCAGCAATTAAGTGTAGGCATTAACTTTCTTAAAGGATGTGTGGCTTCTGTAGGAGCTATCTTGTTTCCTTGTAGAAGGAAATCTTACATGGGCTGTTACCACGAAGTTAAGTGAATCTTTCCTCCCTTCTCTCATATATAAATGAGCTCTCCGTGTAGTGAGTTGCTCTAAGAGACCTAACTTTTGGAAACAAAGCAGGCCAAAAATAGGCAACTCTGATTTCTGGGGTCTCACCATACATTTTTAGTAGAACTTTGTTTTACTGCACTCCACATTCCAGTTTGGCATTAATCTCTTGTATTTGTTTCTCTGGAGCTTCAGTCTGAGTACAGAGCTGGAGTGTGCTGAGAAGGCTGAGGGATGGCTATAGTCTGTGTTTGAATTCTTCAGGGATGGTGAACTAGTCAAATCTATGAAGGTTGATATCAAATGTCTAGTGGAAAACCAAAATGCCCAATGTTAGCCTGTGTGCTAATGTTAGTGGAGTTTGTCAAGCAATTATTAAAGGCTGCAGTTGGAGGCAATAGTTGACTTTATATGAGATTGGCTCTTTGGAAACTTAAAGAATGGCTGAGTGGCTGATGAGGGACTTACTTTCTGGTAAATGGTCTTGTTCTTAATACTGAAGGTGATCAGCTGTGTGAAGTGCATGTGAACTCCTCACAGTAGCGTGTTCTGGCACATTTTGCAGGGAAGGGGGGGTGACACTCATATTTCAATGTCAGCAGCTGAAACTTTTTGCTAGTGAAAAACTTGATTCTAGTGTGGGAGTTATTCCTCATTCTTTAGGTTTCACTCTCTATCTAAAATAGAGGCTTCCTGTTGCATAAAGACAAGGGGGCTGCTTGCATGCAGGCTTTTGGGAGTGTTAAGTGAATTAACAAAAAGTGTGAAGATGAAGTAGATGCTTTTAAAGCATGTTAAATACTCGTGTGGATGCTCTCTATTTAGACCTAAAATGGCTTTAGTTCCCTTAGCTTAATCCTCCTTCAAAGAAGATTAAGCTAAAGTGACTGTAAAGCAGATTAAACTCCTGTGTGGACACTAACATGAGTTAACTTATCTTTCCTTCCCTGAATGTCCTTCTACACTATGCCCTTCAGGATGTTTTAGAAAGTGATGGAGCTCTTTAAGCTTTATTAAAGCTATAACTGATTAGAGTTTCTGGAATTTGCTGTTGCAGAATAGCTACTGTGCTCCATTGAAAAGGATAATACATAGTCCCCTAACAAAATAACTGTCCTTTGAAAACATCAACAGCATGCGGAGGATATAATAGGCTAATGAAGAATATGAATACACACAGTCTTAGAACATAATGGACCAAATTATTCCTGACCATTTAGTGGCAAACTAGCACGTATAAAAGCTGTATTGATGTTTTATCATAATATAATCCTAGAATAGAATCACAGAGAGCTTGAGGTTGGATGGGACCTCTGTAGGTCATCTAGTCCACCCCTCCTGCTCTAGCAGGACCACGTTGCCCATGACCAAGTCCAGGTGGGAAGGTTCCTGCTGTCTGATCTCTGTAACTTACCATTTTTGAGAGATACTTCTGGACCCAAGGACGCACAGTGCACACTGGCAACTCAGAAAGCCAACTGTATCCTGGGCCACATCAAAAGAAGTAGCAGGAGGTGATTCTCCCCCTCTACTCTGCACTTGTGAGACCCCACCTGGGGTACTGTGTCCAGCTCTAGAGTCCTCGACAAAGAATGTGGAACTTCTGGAGCGTGACCAGCAGAGGGCCACCAAGATGATTAGAGGGATGGAGCACCTCTCCTATGAAAACAGACAGAGAGCTGGGGCTCTTCAGCCTGGAGAAGAGAAGGCTTCGGGGAGACCTTCTAGCAGCCTTCCAGCATCTGAAGGGAGCCTACAGGAGAACTGGAGAGGGACTCTTTGTCAGGGAGTGTAGTGATAGGACAAGGGGTAGCAGTTTTAGATTGGAAGAGATATTAGATATTAGGAAGAAATTATTTCCTGTGAGGGTGGTGAGGCGCTGGAACAGGTTGCCCAGAGAAGCTGTGGCTGCCCTACCCCTGGAAGTGTTCAAGGCCAGGCTGGATGGGGCTTTGAGCAACTTGGTCTAGTGGGAGGTGTCCCTGCACATGACAGGGGGGTTGGAACTTGATGATCTTTAAGGTCCCTTCCAACTCTAACCATTTTATGATTCTATGACCCTGGTTAGATCCTGCCCCCTACCTCAAGGTAACATTACATGGAAGTAACGTGGCAGGATCTGTGCCTTTATAACTGTAGAAATGTGAAAGCTGAATTGTGTCAAATTGAGTTGTAGCCCATGAAGTCTTGTTTTGGGGTGTGTTATGTAATTGTGGTAGCAGTATGTGGGCTTTGGTAGCAGCTGCGATGCTGGCAAACTTCAAAATAGTATTTCTCATGTATGCAGCCTTTTTCAGGCTTTCAATGGATCACAGGATAGTTCAGGCTGGGATAGGTCATATGGTTGGACTGTATCTCAGAGGTCCCTTCCAAGCATGAAGATTCTGTGATTCTGTGGGAGGGACTTCAGCAGGTCTCTGATCCAACCTCCTACTCACAGCAAGTCAGCTTTGAGGTCAGACTGGACTTCTTAGGGCTTTTTCCACTCAGGGCTTAAAAATCTCTGAAGGAGAGTGCACAGCCTCTATGGGCAGCTTGTGCTACACCTAACTGTCATCCTGGAGGAAAAAGTTTCTCCTTATATCTAGACTGAGCCTATTATGTTTCAGTTTGACTTGTTCCTTGTCTCCCTGCCTGTGAAGAGCTTGACTCTCTCTTCCATGGTCTTCCCACAGGCACTGAGGGCTGCTGTTGGGTCCCTCAGAAGCTATCTCTGGTCCAGACTGACCAGCTCTCCCAGCCTCTCCTTGTGGGGCCTGTGCTCCAGCCCTGCCATCATGGAGGTTTCTGTTAAAATCCTTCCAGTTTGTCAAAATCTATCTTGCATTGCTGCATCTCAAAACTGGATGGAGTATCTAAATAAGGGTTTTTGGAGGGGTTACTGACTCAATTTCTCAGAGTATAAAACTGAATCAGTGCTGTTAAAAGCTGATCTTGAGAACTGGCAGTCCTCAGGACAGGTTTTTAAGCACATTTTCCCCTGAAGGAGGGAAGCTTTGGTTTCCTTAATTGTCACTCTTAGGGACCTGACATGAGTGTTAATTCATGTTTGTCAGAATAACCAGCCGTTCTGCTTAGAGCAGCTGGGTGCAGAGGCAAAGCTAAGCCATCCTTAGCAGCCATGATAACAGGGTGAGCTGTTCTCCCTTCTCATGTAGACCTGTTTCCTCAAGCATTAGTAGGAACTATACAGCCTTTTATTTTAAGGGGCAGAGTTTTCTAGAAAAATCAACTTCAGAGTAATCAAGTAGTGTATTTTGTGCTTCCAGTTCTGGTGCTTTGTGTGTGGTTTTGTTGTTGGGTAAGACTAAAAAGTGCAATTTAACACCAGGATAAACATTTGCGGTGTGAATGCTGTTTTTCCTTTAAAGGTGCTCTCAGGCAGCAGGAATTTGGGGTGAGGAAGTACCTTCTGTTTGTGGTGACCTTGTTGAAACAAACTCTGCTCAAGACTCTTATTTTCAGGCTCTTTTTTTTTTTTTTTTCTTCCAGGATGTTTGTCCAGGTATGCCTGTACTTCTATTGCAAATGCTTGTGGCGCTGCCTGAAATTCGTGGTGAGGAAACTAACAGGTCGATGTGAATTGCAAAGGATCTGTTACAATACCAAACCTGGAGCTGCTAGAACTATGAAAATAGGTAACTGCAAGATACTTAGTTCTGCATGCTTTTGTACATTTCTGCGCCTTCTAAAAATAATATGACTTAATTCTTATAAATGGATAAGTGAATCCAATATGAACTTAGCTTGTCTGACACGATGCTTTCAAATATATTTTCTTGCAGAGGCATCACTTAAAGGTTCAAAAAGTAAGGTAAGTGAAACGTATCACCAGTCACCTTTTATATTGTGTCCTGTGCAGTTGGTTTGTTCAGTCTGTTGTTTGCTCACCACAAAAAAATCACTTCAGGGTCTGATGTGATTTTTGCATTAATATCATCAGCTACTGAAGAGGGTCTTAAGTTCACAGAAGCAGATGATCTTGCAGGATCAGGGAGAATGTCCTGTGCTGCAGGGGCAGGGACACTGTGGCACTGATGGAATCAAGGGGGAACAGTTCATGGTGGAGACAACAATGATGTGTTGCAGTTTGGGGTTTCTTGACTTGATTCCTTGTCCTGTCCTAGGACTTCTGTAATCTGCAGTCGGTCACTTACACACTTTACATGTCAGGGGTTTTCTTTTCTTTTTTTTCTTTTTTCTTTTGTCTGGAAAGCAGGGATAAAAGAGGCTGAAGGCAGAAATTCTTGGTTAGCCAAGATGACACTGTTCTCTGCTTCACTTCTAAATACATTCATGGAGAAGAGCCTCTGTCACCTCTTCCTTTTACCGTAGCACTGGTGGTACTAACCTAAATTCTTCTCATAAAGCATTTGTATATATGTTAAATAGCATCGTTCAACCATTCATTTCTCTTTGGTATGAGAATCAGTGATGTTGAAAAACTTACCTCAGCATCAGCAGAAATGTCACGTAGCTCACAGTTCTGTATGGTGCTTCCAAATGCACTTCTAGCACAAATAGAAAGGCAGAATCTTATTTAAAAGCCTGCATTTAGGCAATTGTGTAGGTTTGAGACAAAGTACCAGAAAGTTCAACCTCTTAATTTTTTTGGAAGGCATGTCGTTTGGGGTTTTTTGTGTGTGTGTGTTTGGGGTTTTTTTTGAATACTGAACTTCCAGGAACATCTCCACGAAGTGCTGTGACATCCAAGAGAAAGAAGTACATTGCCCTGTTACTGCAATGTGTTGGGAGAGGAGGTGTAAAATGAAGGGTAGCAATTCCAGTGTAATTAGGCAGATGGTCTGAAGCTGCTTCTTGATCAAAGGCCTCAGTGCAGATTGCCTTCACCCGCAGCTGCTGTGAAATGCAATAGACTACAAGGGTATGGGGAAGCAACTTGAGTTAGTTTCCAGGTAGTGCTCTAAATCTGCTCAGTAGGACTGAATAGACTGGCAAGGTGTACATATATATTTATCAAATAGTCTTCTGGGCTCTTAATCTGAAATCTTTTGGGTATCGAATTTACCATTGTTAACCTCTGTGAGTAATGGCTTCCATAAGAATTAATGTGTTTAAAACCTCTTTTTAGCGACTGCAAACTTCAGTAAGTGTTCACCCTGATGCTATTGAAAAAACTATAGATGACATCATGGAGCTGAAAAGGATTAATCCAGATATAAATCCACAGTAAGTTCATGGTTTCCTTACAAAACAAATGGGAATTATCGATTTCTTCAGTGCTTAGGTCCATGGAGAACTGGTTCTCCACATCTATCATGGCACACAATTTGAAGATGAATTCTGTCTCACAGTATAGAACTACAGTTTAAGCTTTGCTGTCAAAAAGCTGATGGAAAAATGAATGATCTTTTATGGTGACTGTAACAGGCAAGTCCTGAGTCTGTCTATCTACCTGCTTCCTGAGTCCTGCTGTCTTAGTACATCGTTGATGCATTGATTTATGGGGGCTGCTTCTCCAGGGATGAAATACCACCGAAGCAGGTGGTCCTGGCACTGACAGTGATGGCTTCTTAGCAAGGTTGTAAGCAGCCTTTTGAGTAGGGAAGAAATCATCCTGTTGTAACTGATATAAATGGTATATTGGTTTACATTTTAAAACTGCTTTAAATTATCCAAACATAAGTTTTAATGGTACAACGTAGCTCATATATTTTAATGCTACAGGATCTTTATGGTAATAAGAGATTGACAGCAAACCATTAAATTTACAAGCGTGTATTTCAAGAATAAGTGATAACTCTTTCGTGATTGCCTTGCCTCTTGGGCCCTAGCTTAAGGTGCAAGATGCTGTTGGTCAGGAATTGTTGGGAGAAATGTTGAGGGTTGTGTTATTCATTCAGGTGATCGGTCTGAGGTTCACTCCTCTTCCCAAACTTGAAATTGATGTACATAATCACAAAGGGGCATCCATACACTGATTAACTTCTTTTCTGTAAGCAGCATCAACAGGTAAGGTGGACCCTAGGTCTTGCTGCAACAACAAAAACCAAAACCTCAGGTGGAAAAATACAAATATTTTGATTTTATTACAGTTATGACCCCTGAGCTCTACCCTGCAGTGAAAAGGACAGTAACTAGGGAGTTTTAAAATGGGGCTTCACTCTTCATAGAGGAAGTGGAGCACACTGGGTGCCTAACTTGTTGGGCGTTATCATTGTCCACCTGGATTGAAAAATGGCAACCCAATTGTTAAAGATGGGAAGAAAATAAGGAAAAACAAAACAAAGTAAACACCTCCTTCTCCTAGAACTATGACGTTTTGGGAGTGGGTCCAGAGCTTTTTCAGGGGTCTCAAGTCACAGGATGTTGCCCACATGACCTTGAAAGGGAAAGTGATGAAAGAGCAGATGCTTCAAGTGGATATGAGGTCATGCTGCCCATCTGAGGAGAGTGTCACAGCTCTGGCATAATTATGTTGCACAGGATGCTGATAGCTGAAATTCAGGGGGGTGAAAAAAAAGTGACAGCAAAATTAGATAGTGACATATGAGGAAAAACTGCAGGATGTGAATCTGCACGGCTCAGAGCCTGTCCTGTGGACATCAGTAACTGCAGTGTTGGCAATCTGGCTGATTTGTGTACTCACTTCTCAGTGTTGGACCCTGGGGTAACGGGGTGGAATAATTCCAAGAGAAAACAAGGAATTCATTAAAATAGTATTTCGTGTGATGCTGGAGATCACCATCTGATTCCTCTTGTGGCATTGCCTTTGGCCTCTGAAGAAATGTTATCTTCTGAAAGAGAGAGAGAGCAGAGGTGCAAATGATTTCTGCTTGCTTGAATCAGGCCCCTGAACTTTACGTTACACTTAGAGTGATCTGGTTCTAATATTTAAAACAAAGATGAAAAAATCTGAACAAAACAACAGCAAC
>VXBW01003033.1:673101-766004 GCA_013400375.1 Thinocorus orbignyianus
TGGGGGAGGGGGGGGGGGAGAGAACCACCACAAACTGCCCCCCCCCTCGAAATCCCTGAAGTATTTTTTGCTTAATCCATGGTATTTGTGTGCTTAGCACAAAAAAATGCTTAATGGTTTTTGGACTAGAACACTTGTACTTGGCATTTTACAAGACTGAGTCTCTTATACCACCCATCCACCCCCATTTGGTGAAACATATTTTCAAAACAGTGTGGAATAGGGGCCTGGGATGTGCACGTACATAGAAACACACCATGGCACTAAATTACTATTTACATTAATCATATATCTGCTAAACATTAAGTGTCTGTACTGAAGTCTTATGCATGAGGCATTTATTTTACACTAAAGTTTTCTGGAGAAACTTCAGCAGAAACAAATCAGCTATTCCTTTAGACAGGATTAAGGAAAATCCACTGGCTTGCCTTCTCTTGAACGTAAGTAAAACCTGCAGCCAGACTGTCTTGTTCAGAAGCTCTGACCTTCCCTTGTGTAATAGAGGCTTAAAATCTCCTGGGGTAAGGACAAGGGGACATATGTCATACTATATGTGTTTCTGCAAATGTGTATGCAGTCATTCTTGTTAATGTAGCATCTTTGCACAGCTGAACTAGCATCCCGGGGGGGTTGCACTGAGCTGTTCTTGAAGGCTGTGGGCTGTCACGACCTGAAGAAGAGGAGGAGCCCCATAGTAATTTCCCTTTGTCAATGCCTCTGAGATAATCGTATGTATTTAGTGGTGGGAGCAAGTAGGTTGAATAACCAGATGGTGACATGTGCAGTCTACAGTAACTATGGAAGCAGTCCATGAAATACTACCAGTTTTTGACTCCTCTCGTTGAGAATCTGAAGCTGAGTGTGGTGGCTGTGCAAGCCCAAGCAGGTTGCTCCTGTGCACAGGGGTGTCAGGAAGGGGGTATTGGGTACCAGCAGCTCACCTGCATGCTCTGTTTGGCAAGGGGGAGAGCAAAAGCTTTATGAAAAGGAGAGTGAGGAAACTAATTCTGCCCTCACACCAGGAACAGCGTTGCGCAGAGCACTTGACTGGCTTTATATAAAGCTCAATCATGATTAGGCTTGCATATGTGGTGCAACTTTAATATAAAATTGTTCTGCTTTGCAACTGCCTGTGGTGTTCTGCTCTAAACTATTTATGAGGTTATAGAGTAGTTAAAAACATTATGATTGTGCTTTAGTGATGCACTACAGCAATTCACATGCAGTCCACTCAAGCTTTTCAGCTTTCTTTGAATGCAGCGTTTCTGTAAAACTGTAGGGTATATCAAGTGAAGCATGTGAGGGGGGAAAAAAAAACAAACAAAATCCCCCAAACAATAACAAAAAATACCAACCAAAAAGCAAAACAGCAAAGGAAGGAAAACACTGCATAGGTTATTCTGAAAGGGCTATAGCCACAAATAATACGAAACTGCAGCAAGAGAAATGGCCTAATGATGACATCTCTGATTCTGTAGATTAATCTCAGAAGATAAGTAGTGAAAATCCTTCTGCTCAGAAAATTTAACAATATTATGGAATGAACAAAATGTTTCTGTATATCAAACAAGATAAATAAGGAACCTGTGCAGCTTAATGCCAAAGCAGCCTGTGTTCCACAGAGGAATGAGGGTACAGATTTAGCTGTACCCTCCAAATTCATACTAGGCATTCAGATAATTTCAGACTTTATTGAAAATTAAAGGATCTATTTCCGTATATGTTTAAATATTCTTGTGAGTGTGTCAGTTGTGTACTGCATAACTTAGGTTAAGATTTTATAATATTAAATACATGTGAAACAAAATCTGCGTTGTAATGAAAAGAGAGCCACTGTGATTCTTAATATGAAACCAGAAAAAAAGCTGCGTCAAGGCAGATCTTTGAACTATGTTGTTCAGGTTTTGGCTTCTTTATGTTGGCTTTTGTGACATGAAAGCAAAATGAGTATTTTTAGCTTTCTGCTGAGTTTTCTCCCCCTCATCTCTTTTTACGTTCACATCTCTGGTCTCAGGGCATTGTTTGAGAAGCTGGCATTTGAACAAGGGGAAAGAACCAGTTATGTGCTTGTTGCAGGCGTTCAATGAAGTTGTCTGTAGTTATAATGAAATTTCAATGTGAAAATTCAAGGTTTTTAAAAATCCCAAATATTATTGTCTAAGGCAGGCACTAAATAAGAATGTGCATTTTGCAAGGTCTTGTTTAATGTAATATTGATCTCTTGGAAACTCTCCTATTGCAATTAAAGTGCTAGGCTATCAGTTTGTTGATTAGCATTACTCATGTGAATTAAACAGTATGTGCTATGGGTTTGTAGTGTTGTTTCATGACTACAGATGATTGAGTTGGATTATGTTGCTCCTTCCTCCCACCTCAGGTTGGGAGTATCTCTCCAGGCATGCCTGCTGCAGATTGTGGGCTACAGAAATCTGATTGCAGAGGTCGAAAAGCTGCGCAGAGAACCATACGATTCGGAGAATCCGCAACATGAGGAAATGCTTCTGAAGGTAGGTGCTTCAGAGATACTTAGAGGGGCACCCTTAATTCACGTTAGCTCCAAGCAAACAGGATTGTAAACCTCTTAAAAACAGCAAGAGGTATTGCCACCTTCCTCTATTGTGTACATCTTTTAAGATAAGTCTATACAGCACATTAACTTGGTCTGGGTGTAACGCCTGCCAAGCAAGTAGCTCACTCCTGGTCAATGAATGCACATCTCTTGCCTGGCCTATATCTAGGTAGTGGATATCCAGCTCTTATTTTAGATAATAGCTTTGTGCTATTAGCTCTAGAAAAATATTTCAGTATAAAATACTGAAATATACTTCAGTAAACCTTTCTTCAACACGAGAAGGGTTTTTTTTTTTTTCTCTTAACCAGAATAAACTTTTCTTTTTCTTTAGTTTCTTGAATTTTTGAAGAACTTCTCTGTGTATCCCGATGGCAAAACTCTAGCTTTCATTGTATGGGATAGAAAGGCAGGAGGGGATGACTTACACATTTGTATTTACTACAAAATTAAACCAGTCTTTAGATAATACACACGGAGTGTTGAAAACCTTACTTTTAACTTACTTCATGCTTTCAGGAAGACCATGCGCTGATCTTGGAGTCATAAGCAAGACATCTAGAGACCTCTTGTATTAGCAAGGAATTGAGGAGAGAATAAAGTGGGTGGAAAACAGTCTAATAGCAAGTCCCGGGACTGCTTCTAATCCTGGTTGTGACCATAGCTAGTACAAGATGCTTCAGAGAAATGGCAATAGAGTAGTGATAATAAGCTTATCTAGAGGCAAAATGCCTTCTTACAGACTCTTCAGATGTTTTATAAAAACATACCACCTCCTTAGAGGTTTTTTTTTAATTATTTTGAATAAAAATATCGAAAACTTAAACTCTACCTGTGCATCTTTCCCCATGTGACTTCATCTGGAACTTTTACAGAACATGATGATGAAGCTGTCTTCCATACTCTAGCTTGCAGTCTAGTGCTTTGCACAAGTTACAGTGGGAGTTCCTGGAAACTTTACTTTAGCTATTTAGGCTTTCAGGTGCTTCCAGAAATCCCAATAGGCATCTTATATAAGGAAATAAAATTTCTAAAATATGTGTTAAATGGTCAAAGAGTTCCTGTAGGTGTCTGGAAAGCTGTTTTTAAGGTTGGGTCCTTGTTGGGAGGTGGGAAACTCAAGTCCTGCCCCTGTGCAGACAAAAGCACAAATTTCTGGGAGTAGAATGGGCTTTAGCTAAAAGGCCACACAGATTTTATCCAGTGAGGAAGCCTGTGTCTTCAAGGTGGGAGTCCAGGTGCCAGCCTATAATGTTGGTCCCTGAAAATACCAGATACCTGACTGCAGGTTTAGCAAGGGCCTTTCGCTCCAGGAAAGCATTCCTAAATACACTGGGCATTTACACTGTCCAGAGAGCAAGAGGTTGGGTCTGAGGATGGGTTCACAGGTGAGAAACACCAACGAGCTGGCTGTGGTCTCCTTCCCAGCCACCCAACCTGTGAGGGTAAAGTCCTGTTTCCTGGATGCTTCTGAGAATCATGTCAGTAGTGATGTGTAGTTATGTTAAGTGCTTTAAAAACATAACTGCATGAGAGTAAAAGCAGAATGGAAACTGAGTGTTTGTCAGAGGGGGGATTAAACACCGCAGCTTACACTGTAAAATTTGTGATGGTGAAATAAGTATTGGTTTCACCATCTGCCTCCAGTGTAACCTGTGTATTAGCACTTGTTTACAGCAGGTATTTTGCTTTTGCGAATTCTCATGTCGAATGAAAATATGTCCAAGGGTTTAACTTGGTTTCCAGCCCACACTGGGAAAGAAATAGTCTGGTTGGTTTTCATTGCTTCTGGGTATTCTGCTAAGTGATCTCTGCAATGGGTAATTCAAGTTCCTAATGTCTATTATTTATTCATGTTTACCAGGAGGGCACTTTATGAATGAAAGAAAGATTAACTTAATGTGATTGAAGTAATGAATAATACTGTACTTACTGTTGATGGATGAACAAGAAAAATAGCAAATATGATTTAAACAATGGTGCTTTATGCAGTCATTAAAAAGTAAAGTCATTAAAATTTTAGACTTCTTAAGGCACTTCATTTTAAATGTAGATAGAATTGTGAAAATTAATGATTTCTGGGTTGTTTATTTGGGAAATGTGCATACAGCCCTTTCCCTTGGGTAGATTTTGTCTAAGTGTGTTTGAGTCCCTACTCAAAAAATCATGGTTTATGGAGAACACCTGGCTGCTTAATACACTTTGGAAAGGACAATTTTTGTGATATGGCATATGAGGTAAGGTATGTATTTGTCAGACATGTCAGTTTAGGCTGCTTTTTGGTGCCTAGCAACATGATATTTAGGCACTAAAGTTGCTGGACCAGTGCAGCTAAGTGGATTTATTCCAGCTGAGGATCTGGCTTGTTAAATCATTTTATCCCACATTTTATCTCCCATTTTTATGTGAGATCAATGAATGATTCACCCCTTAGTTAAATATGAAGGTGGTACATGCTATTCTTCTGTGGATTTTTTTTTTATGTTCTTCAATTTGCTTTTCAGCACTCTGGTAGCCAAGTCAGCAGTCTTGATTTATAACCCTTCCAGAGACTTGCAAAAGATGCTGGAGAAAAGATTGCTGCAGAGCCTCAGGGACCTGAGATCTGATTGCCTGCTGCTCTGTCAGTGATTTACAACCAAACTCCAGCCCATTCCTGTCTCTGTGCTTATGGAGGCAGACATTAGTTTGACGTATAAAGCGTGAACTGAACAAGTCCTTGTGTGAGGCATTATAGCAGCTGCAGATAAGGTCAGAAGGGCCACAAGTGAAACATCTGCAGTGTTTAAGAGTGGTTTGGGGTTTCCCCCTCCTTGCCTCTGGGAATTTGATTTGCTCTTATGTTGGGATTGCTGGGATAGCAATGCCATGATGTTACACATGAAATTAACTTGGTTTAAAAAGAAGAAAAAGCTGTATTAATGTGTGGAAATTTAATTTTATTTTACCTGTGATTTTCCTAGTTGTGGAAATGCTTGAAGCCCAATTCGCCACTGAAAGCTCGGATTTCGAAGCAGTGGTGTGAAATTGGTTTCCAAGGTGATGATCCTAAAACAGACTTTAGAGGGATGGGTCTCCTGGGCTTATATAACTTGGTGTAAGTATGTTTCTCTGTAGATGGATTTGTGTGTGTCTGAAGTCATGCAAAGCAGCAGTCCTTAAAGATTTTTAGCAAGTCTGTGAATAACTTATAAAAGTGTTACAGACTTCAAAAAGTGAAAGAATTTCTTTCTAGCCCAATTTGGGGGGATTTTCCCTTCTAGAAGGGCTCTCCTTTCTTTGAGTTTCCTAATTCAACTTGGTAATACCACTGACTAAGCCCTTTTTTCGGTTTCTCTGTGACGCAGTAAGTTAACAGTTTCTTCCCAGAAGAAAGAAACTTTAAAGTATATTTTCATCGATATCTAGGTATCATTAAACAAAATGCTCTGGAAGTGGGTGGGTAGGAGGGCTACGTTACTGCTCAGCTCTCTTGTTTGTGAATTTCATGCTGAATTCTTAGGCAAAACACTTGAAATACAGGACTGTTTCAATTTCTGTCAATACCCAAAATTAAGCTGTGAGTTTACATCACAATTTCTTTCTGCCTCACACACCAGGTATTGGTACCATGTCTGTGGCTTGTTATTTAGGAACTGATCAATGCCTGTTATCTCCTCCAGCCATTGTATCCCCTGCAGGTAGTCACATAGCTTAGAAACACTTGGTAAAATAGTCTCCCCTTATGAGGTGGGGCGGGGGGGAAGAAATATTTTTCAGCTTTTTCAGATCAAAGGACTTAAATCATCCACATCATTCTCAATCAAAGCTCAGTTGAGAATCTGTACTCTTGACTCTGGCTTTGAATTTCCATCAGAGATTAATCCCTACCATGTGTTTCATTTCTTAATCTCCTGGGATGATTCTTATCTTGCTTAATGAATCTGCCAGATCAAGAAGCCTGAGGCTGCTTTCTGCTTTTCTCTTTCACTTTTGGGGTCTGAGTGGTAGCTTAATGAATTTAACACGTTAAATGCTACTCATACTGCATAATTCATGTAGTGACCTTTAAAAGGGTATGTATGGACAGCTTTGTATGATTTAGGATGCTTTTTTATTGTTGTTATTTCTTTAACAGTTCACCTTAAATATATATACTTGCAGGTATTTTGCCGAATGGGACACTGAGATAGCTCAGCAGGTTCTCTCTGATTCTCTTCACCCTAAATACAGGTAACACTCGAGACCACAAAATATAACTACAGAGCACTGTGTTGGTTGATGTTTTGGGGAGGGGACTGGTTTTATTTTTCTTTTTGTTGGGTGTATGCTTGGGTATTGCCACGTGTTATCTGTTGTCAAGTGCTGATCCTGAGAAGTGGTCAAATCCAAGAGACAAACTTGTATGTTGAATCTTAGAAATAGTTAAAACTTAGTGTTAAATGTTTTCTTCTAATTTCAAGTGATTTTGTATTTTTATTTACCTTTCTTTTTCTTTTCATAATGAAGGGAAGTCACTAAGAAGGAACTAAGGTATTTTTTTTCTTTTCTCTTAGTTTTATGAGACTCTGTGTGTAAATAAAGATCAAACCATACTGCAGTTTGTCATGTTATAAACTGAAAGTCTTTGTTGCAGCACCAGGAGATCCACATTCCTTTCTCTAAAGTGAACTCAAACATAGCTGATAGTGCAGCACTGGGTACATCTGAGCATGCTTATATATAAAAAATTAAATTAGGCTTGCTTGGTGTAGTTAAAGCGCTATATAGTTAGACCTCTTTAGTACCATGCTTAACCAGCAAATTTTGGGTGACTTACCTGTAGGAAAAAAGTCTGAGCAGTACCACTGTGATCACAACAACTGTGACTCAATCACAAGTAGCCTAGGCCAAGGGTTTGTTACTACAGTTGAAAAGCCCCTTAATTTATAGCCATATACTCTGGTTACCTTGACTAATAATAGGTCTAATCTGGCTAGTCTGATGTACTGATTTGGCAGGTTGAGAAACCTGATTTTTTCCAGTGGCAGAAATTCTCAGTTGTGAACTATTTGTGAATAGGAGACTTGTTCCATATTTATTGAAGGGGGACAGAAATGCCTTGTAGCCAGTTACATAGTAATTTTATAGTACATCTTTATTTTCGCCCGTATTGTTAGGTTGGGGTTAGCAGGTCCACATCTGAATCGTGTGAAGGCATTGATCTCCTCAGTATTTTGTGACTGGGTGACCAATGATAATTCTGTAACAAAAAGGACTTGGAAGGTTGAGGGGTGGGATGGGTGTGAATCAACGTATATTGAGCCTGAGAGTCAGCCCTCAAATTCAGTTTATTTTGGATTCCTTCTATGTATTGGCATTTGCTCTCTTCCAACAAGCATCCCTCACAATTCTATTCTTGCCTTTGTATATTGTGCTGCCCATGGATAACTTACTACGTTTGCTGATGAATTGGGGTTGTCATGATACTTAAGCAGCATTATAGAAAACGGCCAGGACTTTTGTTTAACTGAATTCTTATTTGGGAAACCAAACTATAGCACCCAGGTGCAGAATATTCAGTGCTGGGGCTGTGGAGCAGGGAATCCTATTAGTATTCTTCATTTACATGTTTCATTACCAAGGGCCATATTGGAGTGCTATGTGAGCATGTGCAATTAGTATCCTTTGAAAGAGCATTTGGTAGAAGATAGATGCTGCCGCCACAGGCGGTACCTGTGGTGCTCTTCCTGGCATGGTTGCTTAGCATCCATGGTGGTTTCTGATGTGATCGTGATCAATGTAGTTTCTACTTCTGTTAAACTATATTGCTGCTCCACATCTTACATGTGCCACGTATATTATTCAATGTTTTCTTGGGTGTTTTCAACTTCTGTTATGCCACAACCTACAAAAATGGCTAAGAGTTTAGAAAATTAGTATATTCCTGCACACCAGGCCGTTTAAGAGAAGTTTTGTCCTTGCACATGTCGCCTGATAATACTTAGGTCAGGACGTGTATGAGCCTACCGGCATCTTAAAAATTGTTGCCACTGAGTATTAAAATACCATATTTATGTGACGTTCAGGGGACTGTCTTTAGCTCACTATACACTTAATGTATAGTCCAAGACAGACAATTTCACACAGCTGTCTATAATTTGGGATCTAAACCCTGCAAGCTCTGATTTGGTTTACTAATGCAAAACTCCCACAGGCGTGTCTAAGTTGTTGCCCACTGGTTAGGGTTGTTTCCTTGCCTACTTTAGCCAATAATAAATGTGGGCAGTGGCTTCTGCTAAGCTTGCTCCTTACAAGTAGGTGTAACTAAAGCCTGGTTAGTGAGATGTTGGCTGACTGGTTTCATCAGGCAGCTCTTTTAAATGAAAATATTGAGCAGAAATTTTATTTTAAAATAAATAGTTCCCTAAGTAACTCTGTGTTACAGGAGGGACCTTCTGTGTTCTCGAAAACCTCTATATTATTGTGCCAAATAATAGGAAGTGCCATTCAGTATATTTGGCTGTCGTGTGCTTTCCAGTCTGGCTGGACACAAAACCTTTACTAGTAGAAGAATCTTCCATGTTTGCCTGCTCAGGTGAACCTTGCCTTCAGTGATGAGCCTCATGTGTATCTTCAAGAGCACAGAAGGCTAAAATCATCTTGGATTAATGAAAAGTAATGTAATACTTTCAACTTTTTGTGTAGCTCCAGACTTCATTGAGTTTGATTGTCTTTGTGGCCAGTATAGACAATAATTGGCTTTTACTGAGAGCACGGATGTAGGTGGTACTCTGTAATGATGAGAGAAATTTATCACGGACACTATAAAGCGAGTTAATCATTTCAAGTCTGTTTATATCAATCCATTCAGTCAAAAGCAGAGTTAAATGTAATTAGTCATCTCAATGGAGGTAAAATACCTTATTCAGTCAATGCTATAATGTTAAAGAAACTGAAAGAAAATATTTATCAATTACCAATGCATGGCAATATCTGGATTTTTATTTTTTTTTAACCCCTCTCCAGCCAGCTCAGCAAAGCCGAATGGGAGAAGAAAAAGTTTGATAAGGCAATCGGGTAAGTTAAAATCTTTTTAAAGCTGCCTCAAACGCAACATTTAACAATGATGCTGTGTATTCAAGGGGAGAAGTGTTTTCTGGTCTCTTTCTAAAAGAAACTTCAGTGTATATGTTAATGTGTATTGTCTTAATCACACCTTGATTTTGATCAAAGATTACAGGAAAGCCACTTTGAAGTAAGAATTAGGAAAAAAATAACTGAAAAATGCTATAGCAATAAGCTTTTTCTCTGTGCCATGAATAGTGCAGTGATGAATATCTATTTAATTCTTAACACATAATGTGATCAAATTTCACTTCTTATTGTCAGAAACAGGCTCTAATCTGCTTTCAGGAAAGTATAATAGGAAAAAAATAATAGTGAGGATTTTTTATTTCTTAAGCAGTGGGTTTGGTTTAGCTACCTTATTCATGAGTGTGGAACTGAATGTTCATTAGGAGTGTATCTGAAAACCTATAATACCTGTGTTTCATTTTTCTGTGAAACTTGCTATTAGGCCTTGTGTTGCAGTTAATGTTTGGATTCTTTTATTTTTTTTATTTTCTCCTGAAATGTCAAAAAAAAAGGTATTTTGGTTCAGTTCATAAAGATAATTGAAAAAATGCCTAGGGTAATCTACAAAAGACAGCTGTGTTTAGGGGAGGAATTAAAAATATCAGTGTGTAACTAAATGAATTTGCTTCTATCACTAAATGTCAGTGTGGGACATCATATGTTTTCATAGGAAACAGTCAGACCCAGAAATGTCAACTTCTTTACACAACAGGCTCACAAATTAAGAAATAACTTCCATTTTTGGACTTCTGTTATGCCTAAATATACCTTCCTTGTTGCTATCTCTTAATAGGGTTTGTTTCATGGGCCTGATTTTCTTATTTCTTTTTCCAGCATGCTCAGATTTAGGTTTCTGCCTGTCTTCTGGCCTGTGTATTTAGTTATCTGTTAGAAAGAAATTGGAGGTGACTCAGCTGAATTTGCTTTATATACCGATGAATGTCTTTATAGGACTTTACAGGACTGATTGCTTGTTGAAACCTGATGTTCATAACCATGGGTAATGAATTCTGGTTGGGCAGATAGATTAAAATGCCAAATGATGGGTCACCCTGCAGACACAGCCACGGTGTGGAGTGCTTGCCCTGTGTCAGAGGCGAGGGCAGGAGCACAGAGATGACTGAGCTTGTTCTTATTCTGTGGGAATGAATCAGTGCTGCTCCACTGCAAATGCTGGCACAGCAACGAAACTCCTGTTTTTACTGTGACCATATGTTTCACGAGAGAAACACTGCCATTAGGGTGTTCAAAGCAGGCAGGAGATAAATGTTTTTCTTGTTTTCCACCCCCCAAAAACTTGGAAGCTCAGGAGGGAGAGAATTACCACACCTCAGTAGTACACAATCTGCAGTGTTGGTGTCATCAGTGTTTCATACAGTGTACTAAAAGAAGACAAACTCAACAAAAAACTGTTGCTGCTGCTTTTTATCTACAGCTATTCTTTTGCTATCGTGGGTATTAACATAACAGACCTCGCGTACAACTTGCTTGTGAGTGGAGCTCTGAAGACCCATTTCTACAATGTTGCTCCAGAAGCACCAACACTAACTCACTTTCAGCAGACCTTCTGTAAGTTGGGGTGGGGGGTGGGGAGGGAAAGAGCACATAATTTGTATTCTTTCTAAATGCTTTTGTACTACCTATATTTAAAGTCTCCTTCTGACCTAGCACAGAGACTGTCATGCAGGTCTTGCTCTCTCATCTTTAGGTTACTTAGATTCCATGCTTAGTTGTGATGGATGCCTCTACCAAGCCAAGGGGTAAAACAAACAAACCCAAACCAAAAAACCTCCAAGGGCCTGACCAAATGACCTTGCTATCTTCTTAGACTGGTTTTAAATAATAATAAGAAACTAAAGGTATTTTAGATAGCTGCTAGAGGTTTCTTTCCCATAAATCCAACTGTCTTAAGACATTTGGATCTCTACATTCAAGCATTATTCTCTACCCTTCAGTAGAGTTGTCCCCCTCAAAATAATCTTTTCTTAGCTCTTTCCCCTGTACTGGAGCATCCCTTCTACAGCACAGACCTACTGTGCATCCTTGCACAGTGGGAGCGACACTTCTAATGGTTTTCAATGTACAAGCAAGAAACGGCTAGCAAGGAGTCAGGATGCACTGTTTCACATGTACCCTGACTTTCTGGAATACAGAAAACTTACTTGCACATCTTGGTGTGCTCGGATGAAAGATTGTTTCCTCAGTGATTCATCTGAAAGTTGGGATTAAGAGCCTGGGTCCAGCTTATTGAAGTTCTAGTGCTGGATGTAACATTTTCTCCTGTCAGTGGTTCCTCTTCAAGTCCAAGGATGGCACAGAACTGAGATGGTTAAGGCCTTATGCAGAGTCTGTATATTAAACCCACTTTGGGATCAAGTTTATTCCTAGAACGGGGATATCTTACCACAACAAGTGGTTCTGTGTATTACCTTATCTGTCTTTTTAGGATCATAGGCATAAATGTTAAACACTACCTTGTGTGATGTTGTTGGAAAAATTGTGCGTGAGGAGGAGGTGTTAATACAGAAAGACGTGATGGTAACTGTTAAGTTACCTACCAGTGAGTTCTTTTTTCGTAGTGGAGAGCAAGAGATGTTCCCGTGAGGAAATACCCATAAGGCAGAACTTGAATATAAAGAGAAGGCTGGTGGAGCTGTAGCATCAGCAGCATCTTCTCCTGCTTTTATACTCATCAGTTTAACATTTTAGTGCTTGTGACCATATGTCAAGACACTCAGTGATTTCTTGCATTTCTTGGGAGAAGTTCTGCCAATCGATAGTATCCATTGAACTTTGTGTTTGCCAAAATGGGTTTAGTTTTATCCCTGCACAGTGTTGTGAGGGGTCAGATACCAGACACCAGGATTCTCTGTGTACATTGTAATTGTGGGGGTTTTTCCTAATTTTTCCATATCTTATTTATCTTTATTACTGCTGCTTTTTTTTTTTTGTGATATAGGCTACTTAATGCATGAATTCCACAAATTCTGGATTGAAGAGGACCCTCTGGACATAATGGAGTTCAACCGTGTCAGGGAGAAATTTCACAAGCGAATCTTGAAACAGCTCCAGAACCCAGAGATGGCTCTGTGCCCTCATTTTGCTGCATCAGAAAGTTTAATCAATATGTAGTTACTCACTCACTTTCATTTGGAAACACGATCTCACTCTTGTGTTAGATCACTGTTCAGACCGTCACCGCATACTGGATGACCATGGCGATTGTATGCATGTTTTTGATGCAGTATTCATCTCTTTTTTTTTTTTTCTTTTTTTTTGTCATGCATACTAGATCCCCTTATGCTTCTCTTGTTGGGGATTTCTCATTTTAAATGGGTGCTCATATTGCGGCATTATGCAGTGTTACATTCTGAATTGATGTCTGAGTATCAGAGTTTTTCTATTTTTTTTAGACTTTCCTCATAAATTCAGCATTGACAGTTGAATTGTATTTCTCTAGCTGTGTTTTTGTATATGTGGAATAAATAGCTGGATCTTGTATTGTGAAAGCTTTTTAACTTCTTGGTATGTTTTAAGATAACTACTGGCATTTCAAGCGAAATACATGTTTGGACCTCGTCTAGAAGATAATGTGTGTAATTTAATCTGATGCAGGCAAACACATTAAAGTCCAATTTTCTCCATGCAGCCATATATGCTTAATGCAGAATTAATGAGGCTGATGAGATACAAGTTTCAGTGAGAAGAGTTTCTGCAGAATTACAATTGGACTCCACAGCTGCATGAATACCAAATGGTTTGGGTGATGCTAATGCAAACACACAACTACTGGATGCTGTCAGGGGCCAAAAATTGTGTCATGGGGCTACTGTCACCAACACAGTCATGCTGAAGCATGGTTGAAATTCCTGCACGTTCTTCTGAAAGCACAGCGGTTAGTATCTTGTGTCGCATGTTGGAAGGGAACATCGTTTGGTCACATCATGCTTGGTGAATTCAGGGAGTAAAAATCTTTTCTCTCTCTCTTTTNTTTTTTTTTTTTTTTTTTTTTTTTTTTTTTTAAACTACTGAAAATGTTGCTTTGGTTGTCAATTCAGTTCCTAAGAACTGGGAGAAATAATTGATTAGAAGGTTTAGAGCAAAACTGGAATTTCCCAGACTGCTTATTAAAATAAATAATAAAAATGGCAAGCTGTCTTTTTTCTTAAAAATAAATAAATAAATGAGTAAAAGTGTCTGACACTATAATTGTGTAGTATATTGAACAGCATCTACCATGGCATTTCATACCCATGGTATTTTTTACCTTCTAAGCAATCAATTTTAGTATTATGTTTGTGTAAATCACTTGCATATGGAGATTAAATTGAGTAGTGTCCAACTACTTGTGAATGATGTGAATAAATTATATGTCATTCTAAACTGAAGCACTTTGGGTTTTATTTTTGAGATATGCAGTAACACAGATGAAAGCTAGTTTTCTTTAATAAGTCAGGTAAAAGGGGATGCACGAGCTTTGTGGTATTTCCCTTGTCTAAAAGTGTGATTTGTACTGCCTCAGATCACGTTCTTTATACTATTTCTGGTTACAACTTGGGTCATCATTTAGTAAGTTAAAAAAAAATTAAAGCGATGGGAGTGGTTGCCTTTCTTGAGAATTTTCTTTTTTGGTTTTAAGCCCTCTCATTTCTTTGATCAAGTGTGAGGTGGGGATCAGGACTTCTCTGCAGGGCTGGAAATTTGCGCTCATTGCTGAGTTAATCAGCAAAACTATGGGTGTTGTGATGATTAGTCTTCTCTGATGAACTTGGAAATATTAACTGCTACATATTTTGCATGAAAATCCGAGGAATAAAAACTGTGCATGATTAACTTACTATCACTGATCTATTGGAAAGTGGTTATTTATAATTGAGGATTTCTTGGCATCACTCTTGAAGTGTCTAAAATAAGTTTCTAGCAACAGGTTTAACTGTTTAAAACCTCTGTCTCATGCTTTCTTTCCCTGCCCCACCTTAACTTAAATAGCTTTTTGCAATTTCTTAGGTTGCACTGGTTTATTTTTCATAGATTTGGGGGGGAAGGGGGACACAAAGGTCCCTGCTGCCTTCCTACTGATGTGATCCTCTCAGTTGTTATGCCTTGTCTCAAGGTGTCAACTTCAAATAAAATCGGAAAATGTCATCTGGCTCCTCATCAGGTTGTGTCACTGTAAACCGGCTGCTTTGGGTCATTGTTTTCTTGTCTTGCAGGGAGATGGATTTAATGATGTTAAGCATGAAATTCCTTCTTCTGTGGAGCTGTGGCACGCTACTGCCTACAGCTCGTACCATGCTGCCTGGTTGCACTTCAGCTTTGGCCTGGGACATCTTTGCACTCAAAAGCCTTGTTGAACCTGGGGTAGCAAATGTCCCTGGTGACTGCCAGACTCTCTGGGCATTGCTGGCAGAGGATGGCTGCCTTCCTTTTTCCACAGGAATAGTCTCTTGCCATGATGCAAACCTAAAATTCTTTTTAAAAAAATCCAAATTTCTGTTATCACAGACTTCCTCCCTAGGAAAAGCCACTTCCAGTTCCTTGCAGTTTAGTTTGGAGATAAGCAATGAATACAACAAGAAAAAATAAGTGTGTCAAAAGTTTTTTTGAGGAAGCTGAATCAGTATCTATATTTGCTGCAGGTTTTAGTTTAATTAAGAGTAGAGAAGATTTAGGTTGGATCTCCTGAAAAACTTCCCACAGCCTCCTGGTTGCTGCACTTCACCTGAAGTTTCCTCTTCCAGAGGCTCCCATGAAGCTGGGTAAATGATTGCTGCTGGGAAAACACCATCCCTGGCCCTGTGTGGCTGGGATAGCAAGAGCCCAGCATGAAAGCTTTTCGGCACATTTCTCTTTTAACAGGTGTTTTTCTCAGGCAAATAATTTATATTGGCAGGACCATCTACTCGAGATGGTTTTAAAAGGCACGGCTGCTAGTTTACTTTATAAAACACAAGATAGTGTCCTGCTGCTGTACAGAATATGCCTCACTTTGGGCAGGCAGCTGAAAACACAATAGTTGATTACAACATGATGTTGGCAGGTTGCATGTAATTTAAGAGGCAGAAATGTTCACCTTGATCTGCTTAAAGCCAGAAAAAAAGGGGCACCTGGTGTCGTGGTTCTTTAATTCTGTAGGTGAAACACAGGGGTGGCCTGGATTTATGTACGTTACATGGATTTAAGTTGTTGCCAGGGCTCAGTCATGAGCATAGGTGAGCACCAATTTATCTTGAGTAACCTGAGTGCCCTACCAGCACCTGTGAGGCCAGGGCTGGGAGCCCCAGCAGGATCTGCCCCTGGGATTTGGATTCTAACCAGGAGGAGAACAAGTGCTGCCCCGGCTTCCCCTCACTTTTTAGCTTGTAGCCTTTTTCTTCCTTTGGGGAAAGGTGAATTGTTTTCACTGTGATTCTTACTGGTTCTTTTGGAAGATGCTTGTTAAAGTGCTGGTGGTATTTCTGTGTACTATTTTCAGAAGCAACCGAAGTCCTTGTCTGTGCAGTTTGTCTTAGAACTATCTCCTGGGTGTTTTCTGGAGCACACTGAAGCTGGACTGGAAAATTTCCTGTTGTGTAGAGGGTAAAGGAGAGTAATTCATTGTCCTCATCAATAGAAGAACAATCAATAAAAGCATCTGTGCCTGCTGTGGAGTCTGTGCTGTGTGCCCTGTGGGGCATGGCTGCATAGTGATGGCTTAGCAGTGCTGACTGGAGCACTTTGCTGCAAGTGGAAGATTTTCAGCACGTTCCCAGTTGAAATAGGTGCTGTCTGGTGGAGCAGAAGACGTGTGAACAGTGATGGTGCTCAGCTTAAAGGAACCATATATATATACCACTACCGACCCAAAGGACCAGTGGTAGCACAGTACACACATTGGTTTCCTCTTTGCAGTTCATATCATCATTTCCTTCCTAATCCTGTCCTTCGTGGGCTATAGTTCGCTTTTAGCATTTCATTTGCTGACCTGTCCATTTTTGCCGTGACATGACCTGAATTTTTTGACCAATTCCACAGGGGCAACTGGCATCACAGGGTTGTCCACTGGTGGGGTCTTGCAGATGGGAGTCATTCCTGCCTGAGCTCTAGAGAAAACTTTGATCTGCAGCTCTGCCACTTGGATGGATCTGACTGAGGTAGGAATCAGTTACAGCCTGAATACAGCGTACAATTCTATGAATGTTATATTTGTGTGTTTGGCAAGTACTGTTGTGAAACAGTATATGCTCTGTATATACTGTTGGGAAACATGGGATCACTGTGTATGTGTCCCTCTGTCCCCCAGCTGGCTCTTCACAAGACTGACATCGTCAACATAGGGCCATTTTGTCATCATAGGAAGACTTATCTGTGAATGACTCTCATTATTTCTGTTTTTCAGAGAATCTTTCTACTTCGAATCTTCCTAGCCACCCCAATTTTCACCTCTCACTCCTCACTTGGGATCTGGTCCAACACGAGCTGAAATTTTTCATTAATGAACCCTCTAGGCTACAATGAGAAAAAAAGTATGGCTCTTCTCTGTACACTTGCATCTGCAGCATGGTGCAGCTAAAAATCACATGAATTATTAAAATAGATGTTTTGCAGAAAACAATCCTGAAACTGATAAGAAAATGAATTATTCATTGTTTTCCTTAGTTTGAGGCAGTGCAGGTTTTCTATAAGACTTGCCAAAGATGAGACAGGAGCCTTCCTACAAGATCATGTAAGAATAGAACAGGCTTTGTGCATTCCCCTCTGAGCAGCACACAGAAATCAGGTCATTACTTATTCTAGTAAAGGAAACTCCTCTTCTCTATACAGAACTATAATTAGAAAAAGAGATTTAGCTCTAAAACCTTCAAGCAAGAACTGGGTACAGCAGCTTGGATTAAATTGAACGATGGAGAAGAGTAGAGGGTTTGTTGCTTGTGTTGCCACATTCCTAGACCTGGGCTCCCCTGCACTGGAGGACTGTGAAAACATTAAAAAGTAACTTAAAAATGCCCCAAAGAGCTGACAACCTCAAATAAGGGAGGTGAGCAGGAGAGGGGGGCGTGGGCTCAACACCTACCACTGCAGCTGACAGCTCAGAGGAGCAGAGCAACACAAGAGGAGATAGAGAAAGGGACATGAGGAAGCTTCTTGCATGTTTGCAGGCAGTTTTTCCCAATTGCAAAGAAGGCACATGGAAATGACTGTGAAAAACCTAACTAATAGACCACCACAGAGCATGGCACTGTAACATACTAAAAATGAGGACAGACGTATCCCTGGAGGACATAACACGGCTGAGAATGTTCCTGAAAGAAAAACAGAGTCTGGAGTGAGAGAAGCGTTTTAAAAGGGGGATTCATAGAGATGCTGGTGTGATAAACATGGGGCTGGTGCAGTTGGCACACAGAGCTCAGCATGGGCTACGTGCCAGGATCCTGAATGGGTTTGAGCATGACAACACAGCATCATCCAGGGCCTGACAAGACAAGAACAGCTTTGGGGCAATTTTTACTTCTAGGGATGGATAAGAAAGGCTGTGCTTTTCAAAAGAGGCCAGTCAGGCAGTATCAAGATGTAGACATAGCCTACATATAAAGCCTTGAAGAGGGGTTAGAGACAAAAGTAGAGACCTTGGTCATGGTCTAGAGAAAAGTTGGGAGTGTTCTACACAACTGGAAAGAGCTTTGTAGCCACATCACGCTTAAACTGGGAAGGATTAGGAAATGATGAACAACTTGGGACTGTAATTTGGACATCAGGATAAAAGCCTGGAGCAGAGAGAACTCTGTGACTCATCAACATCAACTGTCAAGATTGTGCTTGCAAACAAGATTTACCAAAGAGAAAACAATGAAGCAGGAATAAAGAATAGACCAATGGGAGAACTCTGCAGAGAACCCCATGGACAGGAAGAATCCTCCACAGGACTTGGGTCAATAATGATCAGAAAGGCAGGAGGCAGGACAGTACAGTCTCAGAAACTAAGTAGACCAAACTTGAGAAAAAAGCTGTGTCAAAGGCATCCATCTGACAGCTGAGCACTTTGTCTTTTCCCTGGTGATGTGCTCCATCCTGAGTGGATTCCATCTAATCTCATACAGTGCCCATCTCACCACAGCAGTGTGTACCCCCAACAAAACTGGTACCAAAATCCTCAAAAGCAGTAAATCAGCTCAGTCTCTTAGCTATTATCACCTGTGCTTTTCAAACTGAGGCAATCTCCTGGCCAGACTCATTAAATTAGCGGGCATTACCGAAGCGCATGACCCCTCCTTGCCTGCTCAATGGCAGATGTGAGTTTTGCTGAGTTTTAGACTGATTCCTGGGAACAACCTGATCTTTTTCAGTTGACTCAGTCCTAGCTGATGGGAACAGCATGTGTTCTGCACCTTGGGACACAGACGTCTCAGGCTGATCCAGCCTATGAAACCTGCCCACTCACCCTGGTGAAGCTGCCCCCATTTGACTTGCTAGCTGGGGGGATGCCAAGGGGCAGGAAGCAGAAGGTTTGAGGATACAATTTTCTGCTTCTCTCTGCCAGGGATATTTATGATGCTGATTTGGCTCTGGATGGTCTCACTCCTTTAAGCTGTTGCGACTAAGCCATCATCTGCCTCTTCACTTGCTCCCTGTTTTCTATTCACTTTGGGGTTGTTTGCTTGAATTTAAGCCAACTGACACACTTTGCCTTGGGTTTCCATGTCTCTGTCCCAACTGCCCCTCCAGCTTCTCACCCTTTCAATCTTTGTTGCAAAAATTTGACAAAGAACAATTTTGCAGAGGACATGGGTGTCACCTCTCTGTAGTTCTGTGGCCAAGAAAGAGCAGAAAAAGAATGATGGGAGCAGAGATCTGATCAGGCACAGGCTGGCCTGGTGAGCCCCTTCCTTCCACCCTGCACCATTTTAGCTCACAGGGGGCCACAGTGACACCAGGGACAGGAAGGTTGCTCTAAGCTTGGACATCTCAAGGTTGTTGCCTCCAACTGCTTTGCCCCTTTTGTGAAGGTTGTGGGAAAGAGGCATGAGTATGTGGGTACCCGGGGTGCACAGACCTGCTCGAGCTCAGCTGCTAATTTAGTGTGTGGGGTTGTTCCACCGCTAAAGCACCCTCAAATTCTCACCAGGCTCTCTCCAGGGAGAATCAGCTGCTTCTGTCACATATAAGAGAATTTATTTTATTTTTTATCCATGTCTGAGAGAGGCCTTAGTTAGTGTAAGTCATGCCTGTCTGCTGTGAAACTGTGCAAATTTACACCACCTCCAAATCAGTCAAGAAGAGGTGAATCCAGCAACAGCAAAGAATAGGGGACCCTGAGCCCCAGCAAGGAGTTATAACCCCAGCATGGTGCTGTCCTTCATTTGCTGGATAAAAAGGAGAGTCTGAAGGAGATGTGAACATTAACTACCTACTGAGTGCATCAGAAAATCTTCCTTGATCAGTGGTATGAGTGCCCTTGTATTAAAAGCTAGACTAAGCATTAATATCCTGGGAGAGTACTTGAAAAGATGTCAGTGACTTACTTATCATGTAGAAATACCGGTGCTTTTGGAGCACTGAACTCATTTCTAATTCCAATAGAGATACAAGAGCTACAGACAAGTTCTGCAGTCCATTTGGGAATCTACAGCAGCTCAAGTCGTGTTGGGATTGTCTTAACTACAAGTCACAGGGAAAGATGCTAGCACTTCAGTGCTTTATTGCATGTTTTCAATTTGCACCTATAAATGCAAGTTAAACATCGCTGTTTAGCGAGAGTATATCATATCATGTGATCCTCTTAAATTTATTATGAATGTCTGTAATCATGCCCACGACTCTCATACATAATGGTAATTAACTTCTGTGTCACGGTTCAATTCCATTTTTTTTCAGGCACAAGAATGACAGCTCCCCGACATTTGAGTGATGGGAGTTAGAGACTCCCTTCCTCACAGAGAGAGAATTGCCTTTGGGGTAAAGCATCGTGGGAGGCAGTACAGCCTATGCTGTTCGAGTTAGGTCATCTGTGATGCTACTGAAAATGTAACTCATAATATAATTAAATATAATAAAAGGTAATATATAGTATCTAATAAATGTAATAAAAGTTAATTCATAATATAACCATAATATCAAATGTCTAAACTTCAAAGAAGGAGATAAGCACATAGCAAAAATGTTTACAGGACCATATACCTCACTAAAAAAAAAAAAAAGATGAGTCTGAAACACACACAGACAGTTGGGAAAGTGTGGAGCGATGCATTACCTGCAGAGACAACAGGACTTTCACATCTGTCTTGTATTCTGCCAGGGGCTAATTCCAGGATACTTCAGCTCACTGCTCTTAGAATCAAAGCAGTTGTAATAAACTGATTTTCTTCATACTAATTTACCTGTAACAAGCACCATGATGAAAAAAAATACTGTGTTTTAGAGAGAGAGAGAAGTTTTGTTAACAAGCCCACGTAATATCAATGTATCTCAGCAAGCTGCTGCTGTGCAACAGATTCCCAGGAGCCATGTTCCAGCCAGGGCAAGTAATGCTTTGCACATCAGAAGAATTACAGCTTCACAAATTCCAAATAGATGGACAAATACACCTACTTATCACATTTTGCCCATGGCAGAGGGGTTGGAACTCGATGATCTTTAAGGTCCCTTCCAACTCTAATGATTCTATGATTCTATGATTTGGGGATAATGAGGTGCGATGGAAAATAATCTAGGTTTTAACTATGCCAGTATGTGGGACAGGTCTGAATTCTCAAGGACTCCTACCTTGCTACAGCCATAAGAAAGCCTTCTTCAAAAAAACAAGTAGGATTTCTTTGACAATTAAATGCAGTGTTTTATTGTTGGCAAGTAACTATCACTCACTATCTTGACTCAGCTACCGTAACAGCCACTTCTCTGACACGGTTGAAGGTTGCGTTACCCAATATACATACTAAGTGCAAAAGACATTGTCTTGTCTTGTTGAAAGCTATTACATCATTGCTCTGCCACACTTGAAATCTGACTGCTAAGTGACATTCAAATGCAGAAGGTCAGATCCCCCAGCAAAAGGGGGGCAGCTTTTTCTGTTTAATGCCTGGTGCGTTTTTCAGTTTCTAACAATAATGACCTAACCATCATGTCAACGCCTTACTTGAATTTTGTCTTCTTATAATTTTTTTCTCACCTACATCCTTACCTGCTCAAATCAAAATCTCATTCCCCCCTCAAAACTTTTCTTCTTGCAAGGTCCCCGTAATCTAGCTGTCACTACTGATATCTGACCTTTCAATGAATTTGTGGTCATAAGGAAAAAAAATCACTCAAAAGACAACCTCAGAGCCACGAGCACGAATATTTTTAAGAACAACATCACACTCTTAGCCTTCTAGTTGACCTCCCGGAGTTGTAACCAAGGAACCTTCAGGTGAAGAAGCAAGAGGTTTCTGATCTTGTGCAAAACAACTCCCCCCGCGAAAGTCTGGGCAGCCCCGCTCCTCCCGGCGCTGGGGCTGCAGCACCCTGGACAGCGCCAGCCGGGCCACAGCGCCGGCCACCGGAACCGCCGCCGAAACCAGCGCCGCGTCCCGGCCGGAGGGAGAGCGGAGCATCTTCTCTTTTCAGGAATTTTAGCCCTGTTGAGCCTCTTCAAACTCACTGAAAGTAACTGTCTGGAATTACTTTTTCAGACAGTGTCCTTTTCTAGCAGTTAAGGTCTAACGTTTATAGCGAATACCAAGGGATTGTGCCAACAGAGACTCCTGCTTACGTTTGGTGCTGTGACAGCCGAGCTCAACTCACTTTGTTATGTACTAAATTGGAGGGTCAGAAGCAGAAGATCATAGAAGGGTATCATGGGTGTAGTGTTTGACTTCACTCATAAGAGAGAAGTAATGAAATGTTTATTAAGGTGAAACAGAGATTTAACAAATTTAGTAGTGAATGCAACAGTGTTTTGTGAGATTCAATGCCAAGGTACACTTGATTATTTANAGGTGCAACTTATCGCAAACAATGTTGCTATGGCCGAGGCCTGAGCAGGAGCCAGGGGGAGAAAGAGGGGGAAAAACAGGGAGAGCACACCGCCACCAAGGGTCACACTGGCAGAGAGGAGCAGACAGGACAGGTGACCCAAAATCGACCGATGGGGTATTCCATCCCATCTGCCCCATGTGCAGTATAAAATCTGAGGGATCAAAGTGGCCAGCTTCTTTCTTCAGTTGCCTACAACCAACTCTGTCTGTCCATTTGCCTTTGATCCTGGTCTATGCATTCCTGAATCCAGATCCAGAATCCAGTTTCTGTCCATCGCTGAGTCCAGTCTGGGACTTTCCCAGTGCCTGCTGGTGATGTGATCGCCATCCTTGGAAGCTCAATCCTGGTTTTGAATCTATTGTAAATATTTAATTATTTTCTTATTAATATTATTGCATTTAATTTTTATCATTAATATTTCATTAAAGTAGTTCAGTTTCTTTTCAACCCCTGAGTCTCTTTCCCTCATTCTCTTTCCATTCTTTTTGGGAGAGGGGTTAAAAGAGACCACCCGTCATTCATTTGCTGGCCAGCCCAGCCTAAACCACAACAAACTGCCTGTGAGCTCCCCAACTTTCATGCTTCTACCCCTGGGTTTCAGTCCGCTGCTGCTGATTGGCTTCTGGAACACTAACAGTAGGGAAGAGTCTTAATTGTCTCCCAGAAAACTCTGTTAATAATCGTTAAGTTCCCTATGGCAATCAGATTTTTACGATCCACTGAGGCTATGACCCTTCAGGGGTTTGGAACCATATTGGGAGATTTTTCATTTAATCTGCTTGTCAGAGTTCAAGGAGCATCTAGACAATGTTCTTAGGTAATCCTGTTCTAGGTAATCCTGTCAGGAGCAGGGAGCTGGACTCAGTGATCCTTATGGGTTCCTTCCAACTTGAGATATTCTGTAAAGCCGGTCTATGATACCATCTCTTGTTGCCTGGACAGGATTCAGCTGTTGTGAATGTCCTCACCTTGGGGAAAGGCTGTCATGTATCCTGCAACCCAAAGCCTGAGAGAGACCAAGGAGGCGGCAGAGGTCCAGAGGAAATAAAACTTCTCTACCACTTGTCTTTCCTGAGGCAAGCATGTTCCACACTGGGAAATGATGCTCTAAGTCATCTAAGCACTTTCTAAAATCCATCCCAAAAGGTGCAGATTTGGCCTACTTACATACTTGAGTTTAGCTTCCACAAGCAAATTGCAGCAACTTTCTCTTAGCATTCATCTCCAGTGTAGAAAGTCCTGCTCATCGAGCCAGACTAGGGAGGCTGTGACATTTTAAGCACTCCCTGTGTCCTACTTCGTATTTGTCACCTTTTAGTGTCCTCTACCATTTTATCATATCATTTGGCATTGGTAAACTCTACAACTTTTCATCTATGACATTTGTACCACCAGAATATCTTGCAATCCTCCTGCTTTTCCAGTAAGTATGTTAAACAATACAGTCTCTTAGGGACCTCCTTTTATGATACAATTTCACTGTTTACCACCATTTCTTTCTGTCTTTCAACCAGTTAAGGGAAGAACTTCCCTTTCTGTCCCATGACAGGTTACAGATTTTTTAAGGGTGTTGAACAGCTGATTTTTTATGACATGTTCGCTGACCCTTTGAGAGTTGCAATAGATAACAAAAGCAGGATTTCCCTTTGCAGAAGCCTTGCTGATTTTTTTCCACTTATGTGCCTACAAATTCTACCCATTTGCTTTTCTGTGATTTCGGTGTTGTTTTTTTTTCCAATATGGAAATGAAACCTCATGGTCTGTAACTTCCCAGCTGTTCTCTGCAGCTCTCTTAAAACTGATACTGCATCTGCCACCTTCTGTTCCTCTGGTAGCAGTCTGACATGAGCAAGAAGTTACTCCACAGTAACTAGGCAGGCAATTTCATATCTGATCTCCTTTAAAATAACTGGGTGAACATCATCTGATTCTGCTGATATATCACTGTTCATTCTATTGACTTCTAGTCCTTCAGCTGTGACCATTTCTCTAACTCACCACCTGCATATCAAGGCCCTAGTGTGGAAACCCTCCGAAGCCCTTCCACAGTGAGCACTGCTGCAGGTACTACAGCTTTCCTGCACCAAACTTGTATTCTCTGAGCACTCTTGTTCTGCATCTATCATCTGCAGACCCTGCAGTCTCTATGGCAGGTTTTCCATTTCTGATATATTCTACTGTTAGTTTTTAATGCATCTGACCTGGTGCATTACTCAACTTTTTTTTCCCCTTGCTCTACTTGTAATTTATTTAATTATTTTTTCTGAGTTCTTTTCATTGTTTCCAATTTGGATGCATTTGCTGTGTTATGAACGCTAGTATTCTATTTCTGATTACTTCCTGTGCTTTGCTGATTCTTCTTCTGGCCTTCCCATTCCCAAAAGTATGTTCCACTCGAGCGCTTTGTGGTCACTATCACAACGACATTTTTCAAAAGTAACATTTTGATCCTCGTTCTGTGTGCTGTTCAGGGTTGCAAGGCTTCTCCTACTGTGATGTCTGACTTACTTACCAAGAAACGAAAATTTACATTGTTAAAAAATGAAGCATGAGTTGGAGCAAAGTGTGACATTTTTCTACTTTGTGGAGGGGGCAAGTATCTGGAGTTTTCCATGACCACTGTACTTTCTCCCTTACAGCCTCGCTGGTGTCCTGTAGCATGTCATATGTCATTCTGACTCCACAGGCAGGCTGGAGAGGGTCCAGAGAAGGGCCACAAAGATGATCAAAGACTGGGAAGCCTGCCATGAGGAAAGGCTGGGAGAACAGGGTTTATTCAGCCTTGAGAAAAGAAGGCCTAAGGGAGACCTTATTGCCGTGTTCCAGTGTTTAAAGGGTAGCAACAAAGAAGACAGAGACTCTCTTTTTACAAGGAATCACATGGAAAAGATGAGAGGTAATAGGTACAAATTACTCCTATGGTGATTCTGATTGGAAACAAGAGGAAAATTTTTCACAATGAGAACAATCTGCCACTGGAATAATGTCCCCAGAGAAGTGATGGATCCCTGACACTGGACACTTAAGATTCAGCTGAACAAGGTGCTGGGCCATCTTGGACTCTACTTTTGCCATGAAAGGCTAGACCAGATGATCCTTGAGGTGCCTTCCAACCCGTTATTCTATGATTCTATGATATTCTAGTTGACAGTTTAGTCCTAATGGCATTTTTTCTGTTTGAAATGTCAGGCTAGAGGGGTACTATTTTATTTTTTGGAAGAGTTAGTTTATTTTTCTAAAGCTCTTTAGTGTATACTGCCCTCTCCTTACTGATATCTGATACTTGAATTACCACCGTATCCTACCAGTTGTCACCAAGTCACCACCTCTCTTACAGGCCAGATATTCTAGTCTACTCAATTTTATAATTGCTAATATTTCAAGGGGGTGGGGGAGGAAGGGAGAAGGGGGGAAATTATGTTTATCTTTGGGCATGGTCTGATTCTGGCTAAATAAGCCTTTATTTGTTGAAATTGCTGTCTGTTGGGTTTCCCATCTGAATTTCATTGACTTCCAACCTGTTCCTTGTCAGAGGACAGACTATGGTTGATTTTGCATCTAGAAGATGAGCACTATAGCTGTGGGGCTGGTTCTTTATGCAGACAAGCTTTTCCCAAACCTATAAGGAAGTTTTCAGAGCTTTCAGTGTTTGGGTGAGCACAGCCTCAGACTGCAGCTGGAGCATGGCTGTAATACAACAGGCAGGAGTTCCCACTTATTGTCACAGGAGGATTTACTTGGCCTCATTATGACATAGAGTTGACTGTATCTTACTGAATATTTTCAGTTTAAACTTCGCTGATGTACAGGTGAGAACGCAGCTGAAGTACCCAGAGGTATAGTTAAGAAGGGAAGTATACTGGGCTGAAAAAAACCCAAACACCTAAGGCTTAGTGTTTTCAAAGCTTATTATCCTCTGAGTTCACATAGGTTTAAACCATTAAAAAAAAAAAAAAAGAAAAAAGAAAGAAAGAAAAAAAAATGGACTAGATTTAAAGTTCTACTAAGACTGTAAAATTAAATCTGTTGCAAAAACACAAATTAGATTCAGTTAATTTTTACGACTTATTTTGTCCATAGCCCAATAAATTTTAGAATCTAACAATTCAAAGATACAGTTTAAAATACAGTCATGGCTTTAAAATGTGAAGGTTACTGTTTCCAAATCTTACATTCATTAAAGTGTCAATTAATATAGTTCAATAAATATAGAATGCAATATTTCTAATAAGGAAATTATGCTATTCAAAACTGGGTTTGAGTGAAAGATCTAAAACTATTTCTGGCATATCACTTCCAGGTGACACTGGAGCAGAATTTTGCAGAGAGCAGATCAGAGCTGGGGAACTGCAGAGGGGCTGATCCTTGTCTGATACAACCAGACTCGGCTCCACTGAAGTCCGCTGGGGAAATGGCTTGCAGCATGCAGAAGCAGATCTTTCCTAACCTAGTTGAAAGGCTCAGGTTAATCCTACTGAAATCGCCAGTCACCAATGAAAATGCACTGCAGGTATTAAAAAAAATATGTCCCTGATTTCAGATATGCCAACAGATGTCTGTGAGCAAGAAGCTGAACAGCAGAATGGTTGAATACTGCAGGGAAGAGAGGTATGTGCAAAATACATTCTAGATTATTTATTGCACAGCATGTTCTATAGTTTCGATGACGGAATTGGGTCACTCCCATTAGATGTTTTGGAGGATGTATCTAGGCCAGTCTGTCACTGTAATGGGCAAAACCAAAGCTATGCCAAGCGCGTGTGGAAATGTGCAGACTTCCATGAGCACAAGAGTATCATCTTCTCCAGGAGCCCTCCTCCCAAAGCACATCTCTAAAAGAGATTAAGCACCTCCCAAGGAACTATTAGATACCCATGTCACTGTAAACATCCTGACCCCATCAATTCGATTTTCATGTCACCTGAGCCACACTCATTCCAGAGCATTACAGACATGGGCAGGGACAGGACACAGAGCAGATGTGTACAGGGTACGACATTGTTGCAGTAGACCATCTACCACTCTGGCCATCAGGCCAAAGATAAAGGTCACTGCAGGCCTCCCAGGAGAGGAGCTGTGAAATGCAAGGAAATCAGTCATTTGGAAGGAAGAAACAGTCATTTGGAAGGAAGGCTGATCTTCTGGGTACATAAAGAGACATATAAAACCAGTAGGTCACAGCATATCCATGCACCATATAAATGCCCTTCTGGACCCTGCCATTACAAGCTGTAGTAAAAGGAAGCACAGGCATACATTTAGCTAACAAACACTGCAAAAAACAAATTATTACTCACCTCCCTCACCCGCCCACTACAGTGAAGAACTGGCAAGTGCAAGGGCAACACAGTGCATGCACTAGCACAAACTGACCATCTCCATTCATTTTGTATTAATTTACTCTTCTTTTTACTCTTCTTTTTACGGGGAAAAAGATCAGTCAAAAGCGAGTGGAGATTAGCATTGGCTGATAAGCATAATGGAGCCTGCTTGAAAATGCTGTCATCTGTCTTTAGAAGCTGACAGCTGAACTGTTAAGCTAAGAGGTCAGAGTTGATTGGCTTGAGCACCAGCTGTATACGGCCCCGGGAAACCTGCCAAAAGTTTTTCCAACTTCAATCTGCGAGATGCTAATCTGTGGGTAAACCCTATGCACAAGGGGCAAACCAGCTCAGCTGTGTAGGTGAAGAATGATTTAGGAGCCCCCGCAATGGCATCCCGAAGTGTCAGCAGCTGTCAGTCTTCTTGATCCCTCCTAGCTCACTGCAGCACTAAAATATAGATAATTATCGTGTAAAGTTCTTCTTGAATTGCAAGGGCATCTCTTGCCTTTGGGACACTTCCAACTGCAGTTGCATAAATAGAAGTGTGCTGGACTTGCTACGCAGCAAGGAAGTTATATATGCTTAACATTTCCTTGGTTTGTCCAGGGAAAACTCATATGCATATACCGGAATGCTGTCTTCGTAAGGTGGAGTATCTTGGGGTTTGCCTTTCTATTTTCTCCATTTCTTTCTGTGTCATCTACTCAGCACACACACAACATGCAAACACAGAGCTCACACAGTATGCAAATTATTCCACAGAAAACTGAACTTTGAGTGAATTTTTGGGGAAAAAAAAAAAAAAAGAATGTCAGCAAGAAATTGTTTGTAATCAACCCATTTAGATATGGAGCACATGCAGTTCCTCAGTGTCAATCACTTTTTTTCCACACATCTCTCATTGCATGGCAGTTTCCTGCCTTGTGACTTGGAGGTGATACGTCACAAGAATGTTTGATTATGGCCAACAGGACAGAGAACCTGCCTGACCTGGACAATAAAGGGGAAAGAGAACACAAGCCACACAGTCTACAGCAACAATGACATTATTCAAGAACAAAATGGACATAGTTGGTTTTCCAGCACAGTGTTTGCCTTTCACAAACTTTAGTTTCCCTTGAGAAAACACACTCTTTTTGGCAAAAAATATAGAAACCTGTTTCAGCTGAAAATGCTTCTGATTGATAGAAGCATTTTGATAAACCTTTTTGAAAAATTTTCAAATATTTGTCCAAAGTTTCAAATCTTGGTGCCTAAAATTTGGTTTCTAGGTTGGTATCCAGGTACACAAACTAGTGGTCTGATTTTTCCCGCAAGCATGTTGAACATCCTGTGTTCATCTCTAGTTTCTGTTGAGTGAAGTGCTGAGTGCTTAGCAATTCTGAGTTACCAGGCCTAGAGCCAAACTTTTGAAATCTGAACATCTAAAATTAGGTAGCTATGGTCTGATCCAAAGCCCAGTGAAGTGAACGGAAAGGCCACCACTGATCTTCTGGTTCCGAGTGAGGCTAGTTCATCTATACTTAGATGCTAGAATGAAAATTGCCTTGTTCAGGTCAAGTCAAAGTCATGAGCAGCCACGGTTTTAGTTGTCGTTGCCAGTTCCTGAGGTGCTACACAGAGTGGGTGGGATGAGAGAGGAAGCAGGGTGAGTATAGTGTCACCTTGGCAATCCCCTCCATGAGCAAGTATTCTGCTGCCATCATTCCTGTGCACCCTACATGTAAAACTTTTAGAAAGGCAAATGTTGACATACATACATATATAGGTATAAATATATACATATACATATACATATACATATATATATATATATAAATAAATCTTGCAAATGTAAAGAGCTTGCATAATAAATAATTTTCACAGTGCATCTTCATGATGCGTTAAGGACCACAAAGAAGGGGCAGAAATCTGCAGCTTAAACCAGGTGTGAGTTATTTAAAATGATGTAAAATATGTAAATCTGTGTATGGAAAGGCTTAAAGATACAGAGCTGAAAGGAGTGGCTGACATACCAGAGTGCTGTCCTGCTCAACAAGCTGGAGAAATGTGCCAACAGGAACCTCATGAAGCTCAACAGAGGGAAATGTCAAGTTCTAACCCCAGGCATTAGGCCAGGCTGGGGTCAACCAACTGGAAGGCAGCTCTGCAGAGGACCTGGAGCTCATCATGGACACTGAGCTGACCATGAGCCAGCAGTGGGCCCCCGCAGCAGAAGTCAAACAGGCTCCTGGGCTTTATCAGGCAGAGCATTCCCAGTGGGTCAAGGTGGGTGATTCTTCCCCTCCTCTACTCAGTGCTAGTGAAACATGACTGGAATGATGTGTCCAGTGCTGGGATGCCCAGTACAAGAGAGACATGGACGTACTGGAGAGAGTCCAGCAAAGGGCCGTGATGAAGGGACTGGAGCATCTGACATTTGTGAAAAGGCTGCAAGATGTGGGACTGTTCAGCCTGTAGAAGAGAAGGCTTAGGGCGATCTTACCTGATGGGAGAGAATGAAGAAGACAAAGCCAGACTCTCCTCAGTGTTGCCCAGTGACAAGAGGTAATGGACACAAACTGAAATGCAGGAATTACATTTAAACTTAAAAAAAAAAAGCTTCTTTACTGTGAGGGTGGTCAAGTGCTGGAACAGTTTGCCCAGAGAGGCTAGAGGAGTTAGAGCAGCTACTTACTGTAAAGTATCATTTTAATAAAATTCTTGCCTAAAATGATATTACTGATAAACTAAAGACAAATCACTGTTAACCCAGAAGAGCTCTGATGTTCTTTATCTCCCTAACATTGCAAAGGGCTGGAAACCACTGGTAACATATATCACCAGAGTGCCACCTCTCCTCCAGGGCCTCTTTGGCAAGCAGGAAGATAATGGATAGAGTTTGAGACTCAAGGGACATGCCAAACAGGTACATTAAGGCCCCTCAAACTTGGAATTTCTGTCTGTATGTGTGTATTTGACACTAATGTGCCTGTGCACCTGTGAAGTGTTGGCTTTTCAAAGTGTCCGGCATCAACAGCTGAATTGTCTTTTTCTTCATTTTTAGGCAAGTGACTTGAGCAAATCCCTGGAAGTGTTTAAGGCCAGGCTGGATGAGGCTTTGAGCAACCTGCTCTAGTGAGAGCTGTCCCTGCCCATGGCAGGGGGGTTGGAACTCGATGAATTTTAAGGTCCCTTCCAACTCTAATCTTTCTATGATTCTATGATTCTATGAAATAACTTACATCATTCAAAATCCGATTAAAAATTATCAAGTCTGAAAAGAGAACTGCTTAGATTGGTATTCTCACTTCTAGCAACTTGTTTGGGGTATCTCACCTTAATCATATTGTCAAAGTTAGATGCATTTCTACTGTCAAAAAGACTGATGACTAAAAGTCATGGACTGCCCAAACTCTCCAGACCAGTTTCTCTTCCCATCTGAATATTGCTAGGCTCACCTTGAGCTGTTGCTGAACCACTCCTGGGCAGACAGAGGAGCCCACGCCTCTGCTTTTTCCCTTGCTAGCCTGAGATGAGCCAAAATGTGTGGATTTCTTCATGACATTGCTCTCCTGGGCAATGGTCTTGTGCTCTGGGACTGGCAGAAAGGCCTCAGCCCTGCCAGGTGGGACCAGTGCACGGCAGTGGTGTCCCCTGTGAAAGCCATGATGCATGAGAGACTCAGAAAATCTATTTTTGAGCCACAGGGAAGGTCTGATAAAGCTGGATGAAGACACCATGTTCAGTTTGGCTAGGGAGTCACAGCTGGTGAAAGATGAGAATCTTTCATACTGAATTATCAAGTATTTACTGTATTTAAAAATAGATTTTTCCGTGTCCTTCTCCAGCCGCTGCTGCATGTCTCAGTTAAGCTTATGAACACAAACTGACCGTGTAAATTAGTGAAAATATAGCAGCATCTGGTGCAAGGCACAAGTTCATTTCAACGTCTCTGTTTTCTCACAGAAAATTTGCCATCCCTGGAAATGGTGGAAGGTGGTTTGCTCAGCCTCAGCCAGAAGCAAACAGGAGGTGAGTTTTATCACTGCACTGGAGTGGTGATGGCTTGACTGGGAGGATGAGTGGCACCAGCTGCAGCGGGGGTGGCTGCCAACCCAGACGGACAGCACAAGCGGCACAGCAAGGGGTCATTTATTAGCAATCTTTAAGCAAGACACACACTTAACAAGTGATACTACAACATTTACTGCCTTTCCTTAAAGCTCATATCTGAGTCTCCGACTGTCACAGCCAGCACTGCTCCACCTGAACGCTCCAGAGACAACCTTGGGCAACTCAGCACAGCCCCACAATCCTGCCCACTCCTTGCAGGCTTCCAGAGGGGAGGGAGACCCATCTCAGCTGCGTGGCACACACCTAACTGCCTTCCTACAGAAAGCTCCATTTTGGAGAAGACACTGATTCTCTAAAGCTATTAAAAGAACAGATGGGCAATTCCTAGGAGGAGTTTAATTACTGACTTCACCAACCCAGGGACTGCGGGCTCTTCAGGCTGGCTCGAGATTTTCTAGCAGGTGATGACACCATCACAGCGATGCAGACACACTCACACCTTATCCTGCTGAGGCTGAGGGGGGCTGCGCTGTGGCGCCTGGTGTGCCCAGGGGACACCGAGGAACTGCCACCCTGGGCAAGGCTGGCAGCAAGGCTGTGGCGCCAGCGGGCTTGTCCCTCTAGGCACTGCTCCAAGCATAGCTTGGCCAAAAATAGGATCATGGGAATCCCTGCCTGAAACCCAGCTCCAGAAAGTGCAATTACTGACAACACCCCGGTGGGACAGAGGTTCTTTGAAGTCCACATCCACGGTACCACTGGTATGAGCCATCCTGGACAGAAAAGTGACCTGTACAGCTCATTCACATGGTTACACATCTGTTAACCTGCAGGATTTCCAATCTACAACAATTTTTTTTTTCATTTACAAATAAAATTCCAGGTGGGAGGAACAAGCAAACCACTAGCCTTACTCAGCACACAGCTCCACAGCTATCAGGGGGTCTGTCGGTCAAGGCCATGCGAGAGATAAGGAATGCTACAAAAAAATGGTTTTACATGTCCTTTATTTAAGTGAAATGAGCAAGTGAAAACAGAGATTTCACATTCCTTTCTGCTAAGCGATTTTGTGCTTCTTGCACTGGTTAATTCAGACGGCTACATTGCATCCTGCAGTTTTAAACCCTCAAGAACCTAACACCAAGAGCAAGCATGCCGGCACGGCAGGCAGGGGCTACAGCATCCAGAGTAACTAAAGGAGGAGACAGCGCATCAAACAGTTCCTAAGGATCTCGCATTTTACATTTTACAGCTGGATCACTGCAGAATAAAATAATTACACCATCATAGACCCACCACAGACATTAGCACAGGAACAGGTATGAGAGAGTAAAAAAAATTCATGACATCCTCAATTGAAAACTAATCACAGAGGTGTGCTGGGGGTGTTACTTATGTCTGTGGAGACACACACCTAAATCACCTCCCAGAGTTTCTGATTGTCTTTTAATCCTGGTAAGACTTCACAAGGAGCCACATGAGCAATACAGTAATCAAGACAATCATGAAGTTGAGGAAAAGTTCTTGTGTGGACCTCTCCATTTTTCAGGAGTACTCAGGGGAGAGCAGAGGTCAGCAGGTAGAGCAAGGAGAAAACTTCAGTGGTGTGCTGGGAGAGTCCTCGAGCTCAACCTTCGGGTCACGGGCTCTTTTAAGGAAAAACAAAAATATGTGAAGAACAGATGCAGGAAGGTGTCAGGTTCAGCAGAGCTTTTTGTATTGGTGTAAATAAATATTGTTTCAGTGACTAGAAGTTAGTAAGCACCGAGGATGCTAAAAAGTAAAATCTATCTCTGGCAGCTTACCACCTTCCTTGATATCCAACATCTGACAAAGAGCATTCTCAGCGTCACCCCAAAATACGCCCTGCAGGGCTGAGCAGTCCTTGGAAATCAGCACTGCTTTGTGCAAGCATTTTCAAACAATTAATGTCCAAGCCCTGTTTATTACTTTCAACAGATATACAATGCAAATAAACTACTGTTTAGAGTTCTTTGAATTCCTATATTTGTTTGCATATTTTCATTTTTTGTCAGGAAATAGGTCCAAACTATTCTTTCATAAAGAAAGACTAATAAATCTGAATTATTTATCTTACCACTAAAAGTAAAGGGAGAACCTGTGGCTAAACATTTTCGTTTCTGAAGAACTTCATAAATTTTGTGGGTTAATTCTATAGGTGAAATAGCATTTTGTCAAACTCCTCCTCACTTTCCTGCACTTCCAAGCTCCTATAGATCTCTTACTCCAGAAATCTGATTCAAGTTGTATTTGGTTATTGATTTTATTTACTTTATCACAGCAAGTTTTGAATTTTAGATGTTTTTGGAGTTCCTGCAGACAGACAATACTTTATCAGGAATACCATGCATTAATTCATCTGTATGCCATATAAACAAAACAGAAACCTTTAAGCAAATGAGGTACAAACTCTAGACAAAGAATTTCAGCTACGCAGCTAAAATATCAGCAGAGAAGTCAGATTAAGCTGTAATATCTATGGTGCAAATAGAAGAAGCTGTGGGACCATACCAGCATGAAGAGAGAGTTTAAATAGAAACTGCTTTAGTTTGCAGATTAAATATTAAAAGCCCGGGGCATGCAGTTAACAAATTCCTACATTCCCAAGTTGTTTTGCCAGCCTCCTATGTCCTTGGACAAGAGAAAAACTGACCTAATAAGTAAGCCAAGTTTTTTACCTTGAGGAGGTAAATGGAGCCCAGTGGTTCTGCCTCTGGACTTTGGGCCACCGCAGATATTATTTCCCTCCAAGCTTCTGCCTATCTCCCACTCGGTCTGGATGCCCTGTCACTGTGTGGATACTAAAGTAGGCTGAGGGAGGAGAGCAACAAGTGCATTGGCAACCCAGGTGCTGACATCACCCCCAAAATATTTTAAAAGGACTAAGCTGGGCTGCAGGAAGTGGTTAAGGCTGTTTATGCAGTGGGCTCTGTGGGCTGGTTTGCTTCTTTTAGTTCTTCTGACATGGTGCTGTGCTAAGAGCAGGGCTGTGTGCAGCCCTTGGGACTCAAACTGATTTTACGAGAATTTCTTTTGGTCTGTTGGTGTCTTCATGCCCAATGTGGTGAAAAGGAAAGAAAGAGCCACCTGCAGAAGTCTGCGTGCAGATTTCAGCATTTCTTAATATGTTCTCCAGGTTATGGAGCCCTGCCTATACAGTTACCTTAAGTACAGTACGTCCTGTATACCTATAGTCCCCACAGCTTCTCAAGTTCATAAGCATTTAAAAGAAAGTGAATAGGAACAAAATAGTCTTTGCATTTAAATACAGACTGCTGAAATCCAGGATCATATTCTGGATAGAAAAGTTTGGGACTAGCAGGTCTGAAAAGCACAGTCCATTGCTTTAAAGAGCCACTGACTCACCCTCATCAGTTTTCAATGCTGATGTTAATGCTCCACCTGTCTGTGCAGGGACTCTTCCTTGGCTGAAGAGGATAGCCAGATCTTTGCTGCAGGAATGACTCACTTTGCCCTGAGGTTTCTAGCATGTCAGGAATTAGTGTCTGGGGAGCAAGACAGAACTGTCAGACATGGTTTAGCGGTGGACTAGGCAGAGTTAGGTTTATGGTTGGCCTCAGTGATCTTAAAGGTCTTTTCCAACCTAAATTATTCTATGATACTATGATACAGAGAAGTATTTCTGTCACCCTGCAGCTTTTCTTCCCAGAAAGCACATCACTAGATAGCTGTAATCCCCACATCATCTGATCTTTGTTCAAGACAGTGCTAGAACTTGCTACATACATCAACAAAAAGAAATGGCTATTTGTTTCCTTTGAAACAATACAGCTGAAAGAGAGCCTCAGCACAGAGGGCTGGACTGAACCAGGAGCAGACTCTGCAGGCCTCCTGCTGCTGTGGGTTTCCTTTGCTTGGAACCTTTGCTTCAGATGAGTGATACGAGTATTTCCACCGAAGTCACAAGGGTCACACCTGCAGCACGGCGCTGCCAGATGAGCATGAGGATCCTGATCAGGTTTAAGTGTGTAAGGGTATCCACAGCGCTGGCCTTATTCTCTCTGCCAAACACCACATGATACATGGCATGCAGATTATTTACTGGTTCCGATGCCTTTTGTATTTATATTCGGCCATGCTGGGAGATAGCACAGCTCAGAGTATCCAAGCTTGCTGTAACAGTCCCCCTCCATCAGACCCTAGGTTTCATTCTTTGCAGCATCGCTCGCCCTCACGACACAGCGCAGTGTTCCTGGCCAGGGAGGCAGGGTGGCTGGAAACCAACCCAATGAAGAACACAACAAAACAAATAGCTGTGGGTAACCAGGGAGGTGGGAGGGAGGGTTGCTTGGTTTGTGATAGATGATCTCCCTAAATAGCCTCCCCATGCAATCACTGGAGGTAGGAGGGGGACCAAAACAGCAGAAATCTTCCCTTTCATTGGCCCTTCCTTGCCACTGCCTTCCTAGGTACCCAGGCAGTGGGTTCACAGAAGCCGACATGCCGCGTGGGAGTCCTGTCCTAAAATATAAAGATGAGAGAACAAAGGCTTAACCCAGGCCTCATTTGGGAGCTAGGTGCCTAAGTGGGTTGGTAGGGTTGTAATGCATGCTCTGCTGGGCTGTGCCATCAAAGCCCATCCTCTCCAGTAAAACTTGGGCAGACTTCTCCCATACTGACAGTGGATTTGGGAAATCCAGGTTCAAAATGTTCCTACTCTGCCCAGAGGAAGCAAGAAACATGAAGGGAAGTGGAACTAGCCTATTTACTTCCCTGTCATGTTCTGAAGCAGAAATCTCTGGATTTCTCATGCAAAGGCTAACCCACTTCACCTTGAATGACATAAATATCCACCAGGAAAAGGATGAAACATTTGAGTGCCATTGATCCTAACTAGGAAATGTTACACATCAGTGCCCAAACATTCCCCTTGGGCTGTTAACTTGGAGATCTTGGGATTTGTTTTACTCTCAGCCAATAGAAAACTCAAAAAGTCTTTCTTTAAGTGGAACACTTCAGCTCTGCTCCCCAGGTCTGTATCTGCACTTGCATGTTGTCAGGGAACCCCTTCTTGCTCTGTCTCAGCTTATCTCCATCTTGGACATCAATCGTGAGAGCTGGAAAACCTTCCTTCTTCAAAGTAGGTAAACAGAGCTACATCATTTATCAGTACACACAGTAAACACCGTAACTCCTGCATACTCTGTCTTTCTCCCTACAGGCACTGATGTTTCCCTCAGTTTTGTGGTGTGGATTTTACTGGAGACCATAGAAGAGCATATAGGATCACAAGAATTAATTAGTGGACCAGAACAAAGGTTCACCTAACCCAATGTACTGGCTGGGAATCCAGGGAAAGGATACAGAAATGGAGCTAACGTATCATGAACTTTACCTGTCTATCCTCAAATTTCTGGGATTCAGCCCATTGAGATTGCTAAACTGGGACTACAAACAGGATTGGGTCTATGGCTCCCTCTTCCTCGCACTGTCAGGGGGATCTCTTCAACACAAGGGTCTGTTCCTGCAGTTGTGGTAGCTCATTTCATGAATAGTTCAAGACCAGGCCACTTTTTTACAGTTCAGCTTCTCTACACCACATCCTGCATACTATCAGCATTTAAAAAATGAAGTAGCAAATTCAAATATTCCATAAAACAGAGAAAGTCTTTCCTCAACCTATCAGCTGCTCGAAGGCAGTGCATTTGCTAGAACTGAGATAACTAGCAAAGAAACATGTTTTGATTGACAGAGCTAGTCCCTAGTAACTTTAGAAGAGGTAAACTGTGTTATATTTACTTTTGATGCCATCTGACAGAATATCTATATGCACACACACACAAAGACAAGGACTTAGCACTAAACAGGGGGTCCCAATAAACACGCCTGAGCTGTGGAATGTGCCTGGACGTTAACTGTAAATCCAACCAGTGTCTGAACATCTCATTTCAATACGCTGGAGATTAGATTCTGCAGTTGCCAGAGGCTGAAATGTCTGGCCCAACAAACCATACTCCTGCTGTTTATGAACAAAAGCCCAATGACCTGAAAGGCCATATCTTTGTAAAGGATGGTTTATTTAACCAAGTGATTTAAAATTGGTTAGAAAAAGAAGACAAAGAGGAGAATGAACTAAACGGTTTTACTTTAAATACTAACCCAGAGGTTTATATACCATGCTGAGCATTTTTTTCTTGTTGGCACTTTTATTTTTTCTTCTTTTTTTCTGACAGATCTGGATGTTCTCAGCTTTCACGTGGCCCGTGCCAAAGCTCCCTCTTCATGCCTTGCATACTCAATCTTAAGGCCCTAGTCTATATTTAAAGTTGCTGTGAGTATCTCAAGTTCATCCCAGCCTACTAATCAAGTAGCACATAATCTTTTAAAGGCATTCTTACATAATTATAGCAGATTGTGTTCTTTTTTGCTCTCATCATTACCTTTCTTACTAAGTGCAGCATATATATTTTTAAATCTGCTAATAATTGGTTCACTTTTAAATTGGCACCTACTCTCTAGCATAATCACAAGTATCTTCTCAGAAGACCCACTTGAAACACTGATGTCTTTATCTGCATGGGCCCAAACTTGCAGCAACGTACTATACTTGTAATCACAGTATGTGTTTCACACACATCATGTCTCACTGTGGGAAATGAAAACAACTATCACTTAAAATTGCTCAGCATGTCTTGAACCTGGTGATTTACAGGATTTCTAAATTTTCTAAAAAGCTACTGGGCAGAAGATTTACTAAAGAACCTGAATGTTGCCACATCATGTTTTTAGGCTCCTGACAAAATTCACAACAACCACAGCAGGATTGTACCAGCCAGGAAGGTGAGACCCATGGCTTCCAGCAAGACGGCTGTATAACTACAGCACAGAGCCTCCCACAGAACCAGTCAGTACAGGCTCCCTTAGAAGAATCAGTGAGGGAAAAGCAGGCACTTAATACATGAAAGTCATCTGCCTATCATAGATGTCTGCTGTAGGGTCAGCCTCCCAAAACTCCACAGATTGTACTGACCACCTCCAAAGGAAGCTTGAGGGTCTAGGAAGGATGGACTCAGCCAATTGGCTGAGGTCTATATTTTTAGCAGATGAATCTACCTGAGTTCCCAAGAACAGGACTCACACTGGCCCCAGGGTGAGCAGGCAGTTCCTTGAGTGAGCTGATAGAGGATCCTAAGGGTCAAAGCAAATCTCAAACGCTATCATCATTTTAGAGCCAGGTACCTTTCCTGGAGCTACAGGGAGATACCACAATCTACTTAGGCACAGGTAATTTTACTCTTCCCCCTGAGTTAAGCCTTCTAGCCTTTTATTTTGAAAGCTAAATGGGTTGGTGCTCTTGAGTTCCTTCCTCAATGCAAGGAATAAGACTCTTCATCCCTCAAACCCAACAGCGCATGGTGTCCCTGCCCAGAGATGCTGTGTATTATTCCTGTGTAAATCAGGAGAGTCTGACAGATAGTTTGTATGACATTTACATTAGCACCAGTGTGTCCTTTGGGACTTACTGAAGTGTAAAGCAAAACTGAAGATCTCAAAATGGGTAAGGACATCAGATCAGCAGAAGCAAAGAAGAAATCATTAGATATTCAGAGCACCCAGTCATAAAAGTAGTTACTAACTGCATTTGCATGCATCTCATCATCTACAGCAAACTAGATGCTTTGAACAAATTCTCAGACGCTACAGGCATCCTTTCTTCAAACAGAAGCAAACTATTCCTCCATTTCCCCAGCAGGACCACAGGGATAGACACACATGGGATGTGAAGATCTGGATTCAGTTCTGTTCTCCCTCAGGGCAGACAGGAAAAAGATTGCACAGCAATGGAGAGACAAGACAGTTAGGCAAGCTAACTGCCTGCCACTGCTGGTCTTTCAGGGAACTTCAGTGATCAAAAATGTAAGCAACCACGGACAGTGTCTCCAGGATGGGATGTCAGCACAGTGAGGATCTCAAGGACTTATATTCTGGATGTGGAGAGAAGAAGCAGGACATATTATCCCATATTGTTGATACTCGCTGCTCCCCAATCTCATCCTTCTAGAGATCACTGAAAATACTGATGAATGATTTCCAAAACGTAATGATCACAGCAGTCTCTCTTACAGTCTTTGATGTATGTTTAACTTTGCTTTACGGTGACTTGTTAGTGAGGCCAGTCATCAAAAGGAACACAGTAGGGAACGGGTGGCAGGCAGGGAACCATCATTATTTTTCAGTGTCTGCTAGGTGAGATTAATCTCTTCCAGCACCAGTATCACACTGCTGTTGGTGGGGAGAAAGAGTACTCCAACTGGCAATTTATTTGACATTAAAAAGGCACTTAGAGTTCTCTGGAAGGAAGGCACTCAGTTTTTCTATCTCCAAACCTATGTAAGATGAATATGACCAGAAAAACCCGGAATAACAAGGAAAAATATTTCAGAGTCACATGGACATTTATAATTGTCTCCGGGTCATAGTCCCTTGTTCTCTGCTCGTTTATGTATTTAGAGTTCATTTATTTTTAGATTTGTTCTTGTCGTATTTCTATTAGGCTAATTTTATTGTTTTCATTTTTCATTTTATTAATATTAGACTTCTTTTCACAACAAGCCTAGAGTCAGAAGACATTCCTTTTATTTCTATACAATATTCTCAACTGGACAAAAGCTGCAATACTAGGAGCCAAATTACAAACCCATATGGTAACACAGTTAGACCAATAAAAGATCACACGCAGCCTCAAACACAATGGGCAAAGAAGACAGCTTGAAAACACTTTTAAGGTACCACAAATGAGAGGTAAGACGAGAAGGATAGAGAGAGGGAGACCTCAATTTTAGTCTTTTATAGCTGGTTGTCCTCTAACTACTTTAAATGTCAGGTCAAGAGTTAACAAAACATCAATTCACCAGCAACAGCAGTGATCCAGTCATCCCAGGGACAATCAAGACAGCGAATAGCATTTAGGGGATTAAATATCAGAGGTGAAATAATGCAGAAATGCTGTAGAAAGTTAGACAAAGTGCATGTATTTTACATCTCAGCTCACATGTGCTCCCGCTTGTTCTGAATGAAGCTGAATTCTGGGATACAGCCTTTGTCTTTCACTGGACTTTAAAGAAACACATTAAAAGGCAACTTCTCCCAGCGGTGCTAAACATCAGACCTTGCAGTTGATGAGTTTCTCCTGAAGATGACTAAAAGCTAACAGGGGATTCACAGCTATGCACTGGGGTATGCTCCCACCCCACTTTCTTGTCCAGTCAGGGCTGTGGGCCAAGGAAACTATTTTCTGAAAGCTCACAGCCCAGGTCTGCCATGATGTGCAAGCTGCGTGGCTACTCGCTTGTGTGGATACCCTTACCCCAGCTGCAGCGCATGGTCCCTCCTTCTCTGAGGGAGAAGATGCTTCATATTTACCACAGAACAACAAACACAGATGCCATGGAGCAGGTGGTGCATTTCAAGAAAACAGCACTATTTCTCCTCAGATAATACTGTGCCCAAATCCTCATGACAAAGCTGTGGTAGTTACAGATAAATGTTAATTATTCCTGGTTGACTATAAAGACTCAGAGAGGGGTATGTCCCAGCAAGGTGATGGAGGCTGTCCTGAAGGACAGGGGCTATTGAACAGAGAGTGCTACAGTGGAGAAGCCTGTGTATACACCATCTGAAAGGAGTGGAAGGAGGACACTGTCTCTGTGTGCACCCAGGAAATTAGTCCTTTGACAGCCCCACTTAAGTCCAACAAAGGGAGAACCCTGGAATTCTGGCTAAACTTTGGCCAAACTGTGCCCTTAAACACCTTTGGGAAGCCAACAAGCAATAAAATCTGGGTTATGCTCTACCTGCTAGCCCAAGCTTGCATTCCCTCACATTCTCAACACTTTACAAACACCAACAGCAAAATCTTTAACAAAATGGTGCAGCTTGGTTCAATTAAAAAAAAAAGACAAAACATAAAACACTGTGGTGAGATGTCATCCCCTTAGCTAGAAGATCACCAGTAAGTAACTACCAGCAGTGGGAATTTTACATAGTCCAGCATCCACTCTGAGAAGACAGAGAGCCCATCCCCGGGAACATGGAAAAGAATTGTTGTCCTTCCCTCTGGGTGCTCAGAGCAGCATGTGAACACAACCAGCAAGCTGAAGCCATAGGGCAAACATCTGAAATTAATGTTTTCAGCAAGATGAAACCTGTGTGGAGGGAAAAAAGACAAAAACAACAGATAGAAAGAACCTGCTCTTTGGAATTATGGAGCTCAGAGATGGGTAGGAAGCATCACACTTCCAGCCAGGAACCACTACAAGGAAGCATGGCAGTCTGCAAAGAAACTCAGGGTCCAGCCCATGACTGGTAGGGAGGAACCCATACTAAACTGAGTATCTGTATCAGAACCGGAAATACTGTTGCATTTAAACAAAAAAGGAAGCTTATATCTATAAATGCTTCATAGCATGAGCCCTAGTATGAATGTAGCTTAGCAGTCATCAGTTAGATACTTGCTTTTATGGTAGTATGGGTTTCTGGATGCTGTAGACCAAAGCCTTCAGTTACTCAGGCAACGCCTGGGACAGAGGGAAGCGAAAAGGGCTGGAAGAACCAACGCTTTTACAAGATTTAGGTGTGCCCTACAACTGTAAATAGGAGTAATGAATAGACAAACTGCCACTAAACAGTTCCTAAAATATGTCTCTGCTGGCCCACCTCACCCACAAAGACCATCTGCAGAGGCATGCTGGCACTCACCTTTCTGTTCCGTTTATTGAGCCAGATACAACGCCAATATCAATTAGCCTCACTCCAGCAAGAAAAGCCATGCTCCTCATATTCAAACATTGTGCTCCATTGAAACAAGACCAAGTGAGAGACACCCCTCAGCATAAGCAGTATTGGTTTTATGGGTCTGAGGAGCTCTGACATGATTAATGCAGCATTTTTGTTTATTTTTCAAATTGCCTACATCCAGCATTCCAACAATAGGCTGAGTTGGGTTTGCATAACAGTACCAAGTAACCATAGCAACCCAAATAAGTCATTGAATCCTGAGAAAAGGAAGCAACACCAAACATTATTTTAATTTAAGTAGCCTTGTTCTAATCAAGTTTCCTTTCTATCCAGGTTTGCATGATGCCAGTCAGCCCATGAAGGATCTTATCCTTCTCTTATTGAATTCAAGAGGAATCTTGTTACTGGTTTTAACCAGGTCTGGACTGAACCCTAAGCACATGGTGTCACTGCCTTGTCTTTATTAGGACAAACACAGCTAATAAGGGCTAGAGAAGGAAGGCAGAAGCAGATCCCCACTCAGCACTGATTCACCCTTCATCTTTGAGGTGTTTATACACAGCCAAAGAGACTCAAGAGGTCTCTAATGAGTTTTTAATCATATCAGTTATTGACCCTGGGTGAATCTGAAATGAACCTTGGCACAAGACAATGGAGATCAGAGTTTTGTATCTAACCACTGAAAATAAATTGTTATTCTTTCTCAGTGCACTGTGCTATTATGGAATAAATGAGAAAAAGTCATACATGGATATTCTCAACCAACCAGCAACCCCCTCCCTCTCCAGGACCCAGATGCTTGCTCCAGGCTACCAAACACAGCTGAGTTTTAGGAACTGTCAGGATAAAAAAAAGTTTTCAACAGCCAAATTGTGGAATATGTCATACCAGCACCCTTAGTCCAGACTCCCCCAGCACTTCTTTCCTCCTGCTTGGTCAAAATCCACACCAGTTATTATCAGCCATTTGGACGTTGCTCTCCCAATCTGTTTTGCTAGACATATGTTTGTCTGGGCTCTTTAGAAGACAAGTGTTAAGAGTGAGCAACTTTTAACAGGACTACTGGCCAGGAATGTATTGGGAGCAAAGTCTTTTAACACTATGAAACTACAATGTTAAGGTTAAGTTTCCTCTTTTATTTGTGATAAATACTCCTTGCCCTATTCTCATCTTAGTAATCACACTTCCTGCTTCACTGATGAACAGTTAAATCCACTTTTTGCTTTCTACAAAATCAATTAACACATCTCAATGTGAGCAGATGGAGGCTTTGTTACCTGAGGGTATACAACTGCAGACAGATAGCAGCAAGTGAGCAGTCCACAGACACCTACATTTGTGCCTACAGACTTGAGTGTGATATGGCTAAGGGAAAGCAAACAAGGACATCCTCTCCCTGCTCAGCTATCAAATCTTTCCTTGGTAGGATCATACCTTCTATTAGCACATTATCATTCATTCCCTTCTCTGAAACAGGAAACTGCTTGTTTTACCCTCTCAGGGCTTAATTAAGCAAACACTGATACCAAACCTGGGCACTACCAAACCAGCTGTCAACACGACTGTCTCTGAATCAGGCCACAGACATAATCCTGTTGCGGTGCACAGCAGACCTGCCAGCACAGTCAGATTTTACAGCAGCTGGAGCCAGGCACCGCACCATCCCTGTGTGCACTGCTCAATGTTCACCATTTTGCATGGTGCAAAGGTTTGTAGAGATGATTACAAGATGCTCTGCTTGGAAATGCTGTGTTGGAAGTATTGGCTGAATGTACGGCTGGCATTAGGCCCTCTGTGAAGTCTCTTTCACTTCTTGACTGGAAGAGACTTCTGCCTTCTTCCAGATCTTTGTGAATCACAGGAGACAGTTTCCAGGTAGGAGGTCTGGCTAAACTAGCAGCAAACAGGAATTCCTACTTACTATAACTCTTCCCTGCAGGAGAGGGTCAAGGATGTGGGTCAGTACACTCTTTGACTTGGCTTGATAATATTAACGAAATCAGTACTTTGCCCGTAGGACCTAACAGCCGTCTGACACCTAATAGGCTGCTCGGGTTGGATGACATGACATTGACCTCTGTCAACCCTGGCTAACAAAAGCATCTCTTAATCCAGCAGGAACAGCCAGGGAGCCATGATCTGATCTGCAGAGCTCCTGCGGGGTTTGCTACACTCTTGGAGAGAAGTGGCAACCTGTGCCAGGTCAGACCAGAAACTTGTTAACCCAGGAAACATTAGAGGTTCTTCATTATCTTGAGCTAAAGTTCAGTTTTTCCGCCCCGGCACGCTGACAAGGGTTGGTGTTGTTGATGATTAGCTAGGCAGTAAGGGCATGCAAACCTTGCTAGCTCGTGTTGGTCTCTATGTGCAGTCCTCCTCGTAATAAGGCATGATTGGTTCTGTGCCAATTATTTTCTGAGGTTTGCCAGCACATGGCTTGGTTATGACCAGCCTGAGAGAAGGGGAGGTGCTGGGGAAATGTCAGCCAAGGAGCATTGACGAAGGGGGTGTGTGTACGTGTGTGTGTGTGTACGCAAGGAGGAGCAGGATGCGAGGGATACTCTAAGCCAAGACACCTGCTTGCTCCCCTCTGGAGACATGATTGTTCATGCTCTTGCCTGCCTGCTGTCTCCCCAGGCATTTGACTTGGAAGAAAAAGAAGGTCTTGCTCTGGCAGTGTCCCAAGAAAGACAGTCCAATAAACCTGGTTGAAAGGAAAGCTAGCAAGCAGAAGCCTATTTAAGTTCTGGGAAACTGGTGGCAGACAAGCCACAGTGTCTTAGAAAGTGCTGCTGGGCCCAAACTGCTTACAATAAGGTTAGTAGGACTCAGGGGCCATGTCCAGTGAGAACAGGGGTGAACCTCTCTGGAGACAGGTTCAAGGAACAGAGCTTTCTGCACCAGCCACAAATATTTTCGAACAGGATTGACCTCACCATCAGTTTTCACTTGGTAGGCAGTGGTACCTAAACCAGGATTTACACTTCAGTCTGGTCAGGGCTAGTGCTTCTGGCTGCTTGCACTAGCCAGGCAAAACAGAGCTAGTTTGTCAAAATGTCAGGGAAGTGCATGCAATTTTGCACAGAAAACTGCAAATAAAAACATTATTGTATAAATAACTGGTTTTACCAACTAATCTCAAAAATCCCTTCTTCAGCAGAAATTCAGACTATTACAGATTTAAAAATGCAGTAGGTGAGAGCACAAAAAGCCCACCCCAGTTTCAATCTGCAGAAACCATTTCTAAAATCAGGGTTATTCGGACTGCTTTCCTTCCATCACTAAGCTCCTCTGTTCCTCAGGCCAGAAACACTCAGCCCCGATCCAAGTTATCTTAATTGTTCAAGCCATTAATTTCACTTGGCACTAACAGACCCATGTCTCTAAAATAACTGTAATCTGAGTAAGAAATGTTGCGATCCCACCTGCAAATCTAACCTTGAATTTGTGTTGCAGTCCCAGTACTGCATGTCTTGTCCAAAACACGTCACAGAAGCCTTGCAGGAGGTGATGAGATTTCTGACTGGCCTTCTGAGTGCACAACAGAGATGAAAATTGCAGCCATCTGTCTGCAGCATCCCCAGCACTCACCTTGAGTGTCTCCATGGAGTACATGGTACACACTGAGCCCTGTCCCCACGGAGGCAAGAAATTTGTCTTTTTAAAATTAAAAAGGTTTTTTTCCAGACTTGGTGCCCACCAGCTTTGCACTTCTGCCAGATTCATTGCTCTATATTTTTCGCTCCCTTTCTGTTTTATTTGACTCCGAAATTTCAGATTCCTGTCCCAGGTTACCGGGTCACAAGTGACACAGTGAGCAAGGAGAAAGGCATTTGGTATTATTTTTCATCTCAGTCCCACCAGGCTTACCACAAAACTAAAAGTATCTCCCGTAGGAGGCAAGCTCTTTGACTGTGTCATGATCTAAGAATTTTGAACTGGTGTGACAGCCCAGCTGTTACACCAATTTCTTTGGCAGGAGACCTTAATCCCATAGTGTAGGTTGGCAACGTCAGCTTGGTTTTAGCATCATTTTCAGGACAAACCGTGGCTTGCCACACCTGACCTTTATCTTCCCACATGGCTAGGTGCAAATCCTCATTTACTGGCTTGTTGGAACTTTAGCTAAGCTCCAGTTTAAAAAAAAAGTGGGACAGGATTCACCTACCCACAAATCTGTCAGATCTGTGTCTTTGCAGCTCTTCTCATCAAAGCCTGCAGGCACACAGGGAGGAATGAAGGGCTCTGCCCAGCCCCAAAAACCTTGAGATTTCCCCTCGACCATGAGGATGACCCCTGTCTCTGTGCACCCAACTAGTCAAAAAAACCCCATCAGTACTACTAAACAAAACGCACCCAGAATGCACATTTGGCTGAGCAGGACAGGGGAGGACAGGACTCCCAGCAGTGGGGACCTGTGCTATTAACGGTGCCACAAGGGAACAGCTGTTCCACTTACAGTCCATGAAATGCTTATGAAATCAACTTCTGGAATGTGATAAGGATGTTTAATAGGATGTTATGTCCTGGGATTAATGGAGCACTAGAAGAACTGTAAGGTCACAGCCCTGCAGCAAAGAGCAGCTCTGAAGGAAAGCTACCGCTCTCTTCTGCTGCTTTGACGTGTAGTCCTCTGTCTTTGTGCCAGGCACTTTTCAGACAGAGGGTTAGCAATGACCACATGTGCAGACCTGGGAAAACAGGTGCCAAACCCAACCAGGTCTCACCACTCACTCTAAAGGACAGACAGAGGCTTGTCTTTGCTGAGGAAATTGTTAGGGACTTGAATAATCCATGCAGAGCTACAAGGGCATTCCCTCTTCCTAAGATGGACTGTGGATTTGTCCATCCCATGTTGATGTTTAATATCCACTTCCCAGAGCAAGAAGAGAAGAGACTCATGGCTGGGTCAGAGGGAACAGCACTTGATGGATCACGCCATGGCTCCAGCATCCCCACAGCCAGGCTGCTGTAGTGCACATCAGGCAAGTGACACCACTGGGGTGAGCACGGACAGAGGAGCATTGCACCGATGCCATCACTCATGCTATCAACACACCACCCCAACAGAGGAGGGTGTTCAATAACTCAAATGTCATTTCAGTGCCCTTTGGAAGGAGCATGCAAATGGGATCCTGGGCAATTGCGCGATACCAGAGGAGCCTATGCTGTGATTTCATGGTGATGTAAAATCCAAAATCTAGTTAGGCAAGTTCAGGCAGCCAAAGCTATGGGAATCTTACGACATTTTCCTGCTACAATGTAGATACTCTGATCAATGCATATCTAAGGAGCCTAGTAGCTCCTCTCCTAATTACAGGTGCTTATTATGGGTAGTGTGTTATACAGGTGGAAATTTGTGCCAGGAGGCACACAGATACTGCACCACAGGAATATCCTGGCTTCTGCCACAGAAAGCTAAGGAAAGCAGAGTGATGGCCCCTACTTTGTGAACCAAAAAGCCAGTTCCCACCAGCCATTCAGCCTGGCTAGAACATTACAACCTGAAACCAGTTTGGTGGCAGGAAGGCAGCAGGAACAGGCAAGCTCAGGTGTTTGCATGGATTTCACCAGGCTATAGTACATCCAGGATGCCTGGAGATGCTGCACAATCCTAGACACCAGAAAATGTCAGGAGTATTAAACTGGCTGCAGTGGGGCTTCGATGCACCATTTTTCATTAGGAACACTCTCCCCAAACTTTTGGTAAAAACTATGTTTTTTAAACACTATTTTGTTTTACTAAAAGCCATTTGAGCTAAGAAAGCCCTGGAGAAAATCACCAACACCTTGAGTGAGATTTTAAAATATCTCTTCTCCCATCTCCCTTCTGGTAGGACCGGGGAAGAATTATTCACAGTTCATTTTTCACTACCTTTCATGAGAGCTGTTCACTGAGGTGATGAACATTTGCATGAATTCTTCTGCTTTGTAAGTACTGTACTATTTCTTAGTTTTCCTATCATATACTCTTGGGTAAATGCAAAAATTTCAGTAGAGAAGCAGTTAATGTTTACTGCAAATTGTAGCTGCATATGTGTTGAGGGAGAAGCAGCACAGCTGGCAAAATAACCTCCCTCTAGGGCCTGATTTAAACCCCAGGAAAGCCAGAGAGAGTATTCCATGCTTTTTAGTTCAAATGATTTTATTCTGTCTGTCTCCTGGACCCCCTTATACTCTTGTAAAAATCGGGTGGACCTGCAGACCAAGGCATGGCAAAAAATGGAAAATATTTTCAGGCCTACTCACTTCATTTGGAAAAAAAAAAAGTCTTTGAAAAAGGGTGTTTGATGCTTTATTATAAACAGACAGAAAGAGGAAAGCTTGGAACAATTATTTCTCAAAAAAGTATTTTTTTTTCCATTCAAAAGCCTGTTGTTTGTTTGCTTTATATACAGCAAGTTCTTTTCTTTGAATTTCAAAGCTTCTGAGTTTCCCTAAAGACCAAGTTGAATTTTTTCCATTTGATGAACGGCATACCAGAAAGCTGTTTACTATAAGTAGTTCATGGACAATTAAACTGTTGCGTTAATTCTTCTTTATTCCTAGATATTTCTAGGGGATGGGGCAGGGGGAAATGAGAAAGACGTGTACAGAAAATCAGTGTGATATTTTCTTTGCTCACCTGTCTCTATGATTAAGACTTAGGCTTATACAATCAAAGCATATCTTCAGCCTAACAAGACCAATCTTTCTAAGATCCCTCTTCACTCAGTGGAGAGAGAGGTCTAACTCAGCCTCTTTGGAGACATCTCCACAGGGTCTCAGCCAGTGCAGGCCACCACCGTCAGGGAGGTGGTGGGCAGAGAGGTGGTGCTAGGGCAGAGAGCTGCCTTGGTCTGAATCACCTCTCATTGGGAGGGTCTGACTTGCAGCCCCTTGGGAATGGGGATGGGGATCTCATTAGATCTGGTGCTTGCCCAAGCCCTTTGCAGGGGAATGAGGCTCGCCGAGTGTACAAGGCTCACTGTGACTTTCTTCAAAGAAGGAACAGTCTTGCTGCAGTTTGGGTCTGCACAGGGCTGAGAAAGCTTTGTTGAAGTCTGCAGAAGCCAGAAAACCCAAGAAGAAATTCCCGAGAATGCTGAAGGGCTGGGACAGATTTCTCTTAATACAGTTTGAGTTCTCCAGCTTTCACAGACCATCTGCTCAGGCTCAGGTGGAGATGAATAGAAAAAGGGCAGCTGTGTGAGTATGTATGAGTCCAAGACATTCATATTTCTGGCTGCTGTAATCCAAAGTAATAGAAAAGTACCTTTTATTGCTGCTCTTGGAGATGTAGAATAGCCAGAAAGAATATTTTCATAACTGGGCATAGGTAAGGACACCATAATAGCCCTCAGCTGCCTGTCATAAGCATTTTACTCCAATACAAACTTGCTCCCTGAGCACAGGAAGACCACAGCCGTGGAATAAGATGCTCTCAGCAAGGAGGGAAAGAGGTCTAGATATGAATCCTGTGAGTTCATGCTGGATTCACCACTAACTCCTTCGTTGTAACTGAAATAAACTTGCTTAAAAATTGCAATCCAAAGCCAGCAGGGATCAGTCTCACTTATCAAAGTTATATCTTACAAAATATCTATATTGTGCTTATACTTTATCTACTGTAACAATCTGTAATAATAAATAATAAATACAATAATAAATAATAAAAATGTGCTGTAACTGTTATCTTCTGTAACAACCTAATAAAGTTTTTTTATTTTTCTAAAAAGAAACATGCCGTCCAGAAATACCCTGCCTTTGCTCTAGGTAGCAACTTTGATTTCCCTATTGGTACTCTGGTTCTTTTATGATTGTGAATATGCGTCTTTCACCAGAGCCTTAGAGCTTGTCATAGTCTGTGGGTAAATAATCTGAAGCCCTTGGTGCTTTCAGAGACGTAAAGGACAAATTCCGATAATTTATAGAGGGATGAAAGGTAATCTTCATAGATGCAGAATTCCAGGGAGAGTTTGGCTTTTCAATCATTAGTCATTGCTAGAGCAGCATCTAAAGTATTCTTTAGAGCTTGCAGTTATATATATTCACACCAGCCCTGTTCCAATATAGGCTTGAGGCTTGGCAGTTTTCCCAGGTCATAGTTTTACGATCTCAAACAACTGAGGTACATCGTACAGCCAGAGCCTGCTGTTGAAAACGTGGCTGGGGCAGCATCGTGCCGCCACTGCCGTGGGGTCTGGGGCTCTGAAGTTCCCTCTGTAGCCATCCTCGGCATGTGCATCCATCCCTGCCACAGGACATCTGTCAGCTCTTGCTCCAAAACCTCATTAAGGACCAGCTGGGCATTATCTGATCACAGAAGGACTAGTTTGGATGAATTATTTCTACAGTGGGGATCCTGTAGTATAATGTTTCAGCTGAAGTTTGGTGCCTTTACTCTTCCAGGCACGGAAAGCAAGAGAACATGGATTAAGAGGATTAGATGACTCTTCACTGAGGGGACTGGTTAAATAATCCGCTGCCACGTTTGGGTGAAGAAAGCCCTTGTCTAGCTACCAAGAGGTAACCCCAAAATGGACACAGCTAATGAAACTGGACTAAACAAAAAAATAACCCTGTAAATGGTCTGGGACTGAAAAAATATCTCTTCATATCAAAGTAAAAATGTCTTAAGACATTCTAAAAGTGCCTTAATTATTCAGTGGAAGGAATGTGGATGTGCAGCTTGTTGAGTGCTTGCAGCCAAGCAGACACTAATGATTGAGTTTAAATGCTTCACAGGAGGGACTTTGTTTCAGTGTCTTCTGAGAGGTGCATACCTATTTGAAGTTGAAGGAGCTGGGACAAGAGAACAAAAACTCACCAGTGCCAGTGGCTTTTAGATCCCAACCTCTTTTCTGCCCAGTGGCAAAAAAATAATAATAAAACAAATGCGCAACTCTGGGGGGTGGCCGCTCTGTGCACCCATAGCCTGGCTGGATGCCGAGCTACCCAGAGGCGAGGAGCCACCTGCAGCACCCCATCAAGTAATGGGATTTAAGTGCATGTTTAGCTGTACATGAGTCAGCTGCTGATTTCAGAATAGCTCTTCTCACTCAGCGCTGAATGCATTTGAGGAGCTTTGCTGAATCAAACTGGAGGCAAAGTGTCATGCGGACACATTATATTCAAATAGTGACCTTCCTAATGAAAAGATGGATCTAGTCTGATTCTAACCTTTTGAGATTTTGCCATTGACCAATAGAGGGGCTCTCTGTAGTTCAAGAAATACCAGGGAAATGCAAATACAGCCAAAATGTAACCAGTTTCAACATATTAAAAGCTCTTCCCATTTCATTTGCTGGAAGCCACATTTGTAGGCACTACATGAAACGATAATAATGAGTATGTATCCTCTGCCCTGTGTATAGCAGAGTGGTACCGTGTGGCTTGGTCCCCAGAGACAAGGAGGGAGCATGACCCTGTGTCCCAGCAGTCTGGTCCCATGCTCTGTTAGATATTTAGCCAAGCCAGGTTAAGTACAGCTCATTACTCCTTTACTGTCCCGACCTCCACCTAGTCCCTATTCTCCCATGAGCCTTGAATGCCTCATTTTACAGTGCTGGGTGAAAAATGTCCCCCACAAGCAATGTTGGGACATGCAAGTCTGGTCTTCCCTGGGCCGTGGAAGCCAAATCCAGGTCTGTCATTTCTCAGGGAAATACTGTAGTCATTTCTCATTCCACTTCAGGCAGATGGCTGCACAGCAGCCACTGGTACCATCTCTGAATTTAGTGAGGAGTCTGCTCTCAGTGGTGTGGAGGTGCAGAGACCACAGGTGCAGAAACCAATGTACGGGCCCTAAGGGAATCAGCTGGGGCCTCTGGAGACCATTGAGCACGATGAGGTGCCAACTCATGCTCCCTACGCAGACCCTGGAGACAGAGTATCGGTTGTGTTTTTCCAGAGGCCTGATACCTGTAGAAGAGAAGTGCACTAATGAGTTTACCATCAATATTAACTTGCCTTCAACCTGGATGCTAAAATAGCATCATTAACAACAGCATGCGAGTGGTTTATAATGCTGTGATGGCACGGCCAAGTGTAATTTTTCAAAAGCAAGCAAGTGATCACCAACGGGGCAAAGATGGCTGTAGCTGCTCATTGGAGGCATCCACGTAACAAAAGTTGCCAGAGAGAGGACAAGAGAAGTGTGAGGGCCCAGGAGTAGATGGAACAAGAAGGACTGATGGCAAGATAAAAGAAAATACGATAAGAGGTATCAGGAGCAGAGGAAACCTTCTGCCCCTTTTTGGAGGGGACCTGTAGCATAAAAACATTAACCATAAATAAGAAAAATCAGAGAAGAAAGAAGACCACCTGGGCTCTGAATTCCTTTAGTGGTGAATTCTCAGGACTGATGACCTGGACCTCAGTGATGACGAACGACCAAGACAGCAGGCAGCAGTGCAAACTACTAGCTTCAGGGTGTGGCAGACTCACAGATAATTTCGAGTATGACTGTTAGGGACTGAGAGTTTTCTGTATATGTAATGACAAATACAGAGGAACACTGTTTGGAAAAGATGCTATGCCTATTTAAAAGGCCAGCTCGAGCTATAATTAGGCAGTGCTCAACTGGATGCGGAGGATGTCCCTGAGCTGTAATGTAATACGTGTGGAATAGAGTAGAAACAAATTTATAATGCCAGCCAAAAAAAGCAGATAAAATATGTAATAAAATTGGACAGTTAAGAAATAAGTGCAGGATTAAAACCTGCACTGGATTTACTACCCACATTTTACCCCGAACCTTCTTTTCAGCCTACAAAGGAACTCCATTCAAGTCTAAATGTTTCCACCCCAGAAAGGGGGGAGATAAGAACACAAATAGAGGAGAAAACAGTGACTTTAGGGGAGCCGGGACCCTGCTGAAGTGTCCTGCAGCACCACAGACACTGGTGGAGGCACAGCCACCGTTGGGAGGAGAGAGGAGCCTGGCACAGCCCTCCCAGAAAGGCACTGTCCTGCAGATCCACCTCAGCTGTCCAGCCCTGTGCACCTCTGCTGCTCCTCACACCTCCTTTCAAGCCAGCAGTACTACAAAAGCAGCCCACTGCTGCTTGGTGTGGTGCCGACGAGATCTGAGTAGCTCCAAAACTCACACAGGACATCAGAAGAAAGCAGGAATGATAACTCCTCTAGGACACCCTGGGGAAGTTCTGGTTCAGGGGCTGCCTCCTCCTGCACTTCTGGTCACCAGTGGTGCCCCACTCCCTGGGAAGCCCTTGGTGCGGCGAGTGAACTATGTGACTTGAAATTCAGCCAATGTGACTTGGAGGTGGTCACTCCAGCCTGCTTCTGCGGCCCATGGGTGGCTGGCACTAGCCAGAGACAGACATGAGCTGAAGAACTACCTTTCCAGTAGTCAGGGACCCGGGTGGACTGTCACAACCTGAGCATCCGTCTCAGCTCTGGCAAACAGGACGGTGGTGCTGTGACTGGAGTCACCCCACTCACACGTAGCACTTATCAAGTTACAACTTCCTTTTTAGTCTCATTAAATATTTAGCTTTACTTCAGGATGCGTAAATAAGAAGGCATCCCTAACCTGTCCCTTATTTCTGCCAGGCCTTCAGAAGCAGGGTCATGGTACCTCCCTCACCGGAGAGAAGTCTCCGATCACTGACAGCATATGGAGCAAAAAACATTTGCAAAAACAGAGATGAATCAAAAGAACAGGTATTTGATGACTAAATCAACCCCGTACATTTTATCTCTCTCATTCAGCATACTACAAATTTCTGACCTCGTATCGATTTCTGATTTGAGTGGGGATGGTGTTTACAAGAACCAATTGTAACTTGACCTACTTACGCTTTCTTGGGCTAAGAATAGCATGTTTGGGCTGCCGCTGCCTGCCAGGATTGGCAGCTGTTTCTGAGATCACTATCAGGCATACTTTAAAGTGTGTTTTCCACTTAAGGAGATCTACAAGATGCCTTTTGCCTTTTTTAGGTTTCATTTATTGATGGGGAACAAAAAAATATTAATTTCAAAGTAATTGTGACCTAAAAACAGCCTTGCAAAGAGCTGCCTGCCGTCTTCCTGCGGCATCGCTCAGCAGCTCTCAGCTTTCATGGAGCTCAGGATCCAGCTCTCACTCATCACCACAGGCTGCATCAGGCCTGAATTTTACACCTGTCTTTCTGTTATTCTTTTCAGGGTTTCCCACTTCATTCTAACATATTTTTTCCAGAGATCAAGTACACTCAGGGGCTTCTGATGACAGCTAACTATCTTTGGGTTTTTTTCCCTTTTATTTCTAACTTTAATTTTTTCCTGCATTTGGGATTATATAGCACCTTCTAGGCAAGAGTTTTCAGATTCCTTTCTCTGAGAAACACCTGTATTTTACAAAAAATGAGACTGAAAAATAACTGATTGCAAGTATAGGGAGTTGCGGGGGAGGCAGAGAAGGCACAGAATAAAGCTTGAATTCTTGTTTTAAAGGAAGCAAAGGAGGAACCTCAGCTTCTTCTTCCTCGAAGGGGACTGAAGTCCATGCAACTCCCTCAGCACATTTCTCAGGGGGTACAAGGGTGGCCAGAAAGCAGTGGCCAGCTTGCCCCTGGCATTGTGCCCTGCCATGCCCTGCGGTGCTGCCCTGGCTTGTGCCATGGATGCAGCTGTTCCAGGCTGTGTGGCTGGTTGGACCCTCACCAGGTCATCCGGCCCCATCCTGCCCTTCCCATGGCACTACAGGCCCTATGGACACCACAAGGGAAATCACAGAGGAGTCACCACGGGGGTCCTCACTGCATGGGCACCTGTGCTCCCAGCCTAATAAAAATACCTCATGGTGTGTTAGACCAGAACCCGCAGATCCCAGTGCAGTGAGGGCCAAGCCAAGCAAAGGGAAAAGTGAAAAGCTGGTACACAGGAAGTTCCATTTGAATATTTCTTTACAGTGAGGGTGACAGAGCACTGGAACAGGCTGCCCGGGGAGGTTGTGGAGTCCCCTTCTCTGGAGACCTTCAAGACCCTCCGGGATGCAGTGCTCTGGGCAATCCTGCTTTAGCAGGGGAGTCGGACTAGATGATCTCTAGAGATCTCTTCCAACTCTGACAATTCTGTGATACCATGATTCTGTGACTGTCATCCCCTGGGCACCCCTGTGTGGGAGAGACCTATGCTCCCTACCCAGCCCAGCCAGGGCCTCCTCCCCTGCCACTCCTATGCCAGGGATGTCTAACTTCCCGGCTACGGTATCACTGCTTCCCAAAGGTTTGTCTTCCAGTTCGCTGTGAGATATTAATTTTTCCATTTCAAGCATAGGATTGAGCAGGACTTTCACTGGGGAAAGACTGAGTTCTCAACTAGTCACAAGTTGTTTTGATCACTGTTGGCCAACTTTTCTTCTTGGACATGTCCCTGAGGCATCTTTTGCTCTGCAGCACCTGAGATACACATCAAGACCTTTCCCTCCTGGACCCTCAAACCACTACCCCACCATGCAACAGTCTGACAAAGTGTCTAAAGGAAAGTTATAGCCAGCCTCTCTATTTCCCAAACCTTGGGAGACTGAGGATGGGATTCATCCAACCTCACGCAGACATCTCCTAAAGGCAGGAGCTGGAGCATGGGGCTCAACCACCTTTTTCTTCTTGCTTCTGCTGTTGTTTGTGGATACTATGGGTGGCCAAGGACATGCCTTGGTAGGCCACGGCCAAACACCTGATCCTGACTGAAAGGCTGAAACTTAAATGGTTTAAGATCCATTTTATGCTCTCAGCCTTTGAGACAATGGCAAGAAAGACAGGTTGTATTTAAAATATGAAGATCTCCTCAGCAGAGTATGATGTTTATTAATGGAATATTTATGTGCAAGAAACCAGTGATATTTATTAATACTTGTCACTCCTAATGGACATGTTTTGCAGAAACATGTTTGGATCCATCATTCTTTGTCACCTGATCGTTGTTACTAACTGCCATGGCTTCGTGATTTGCTGCTTTTAGATTTCATAGATCACTTGAATCACACGTGATTGTCATCTTCCTGACTGAGCACTGCAGATTTTATGAGCAGGAGTCCCCTTATCTCCTTGAGAAGCAGATGCAGATAAATTCACATTTTTAATTACTACCTCTAATTTATAGTCTCTTAGCCATTTGGTAAATAAAAGTTCTTCACAACATCCAAAAAGCAATTTCAGAAAGTGCCTTCCCAAAGACATTGTTATCATCCTTACATTTTATTACTACAATGGTAGTGTCTAAAGATCAAAATACCACCAGAAAGCACTGAGCAATTAAATAACAATAATATCTCTATCTTAAAGAACTTCTATTTATGCACAACAGTACAAAAAGAGGTAGCTAAACATGTAGATTTTATTTGCATTTAATGCAAATACTGCATGAGGAAACAAGAAAACTAACAATGCTACCAGGGGAGAAACATTCCCACTGACAATCAAATATTATGTAGCAGAGAAAACTTCCACTTTCAAAAATCTGGGAAATTATGGCTCACTTGACATGTTCTGATAATAATATTCTTCGTGTTGGTTTTGTTTTGCTCTGTTTACCCAGTTCTCATCTTCAGGACAACCTACTTCATTCCACTCCAGCACTGGAGCACTCAGCACTGCCACAATGATGTACAAGGAAACCAGAGCTGTGAATTGTTGCTTCTTTTCACCCTGAGAATTTAACAAAATTGCAAACTTTTTCTGAAAGAGAGAAAAATTGAGGGCTATGTTATTTTCCAGGAATGTAAAACATTTTTTCCCCTGAGCGTAGTAAGAGGCCACCAGCAACACACATTGTCTCCGGCCATGACAAACCCCAAGTTTCATGCTCTGGGTTTTCTTTCTCAGTTTCACCTTTCCGGTTGTCTACAGAGATGAACTTTGGTGGTTTCCCTCTTTCTCTCACAGATATGCAGCAGCTACCACATCTTTCCTTCCTCCTGAGGTTCTTCCATCACACCATTAGGAAACATCTCAGACCCCAGGGTCCAAACTCATCGCTTTATCATAGATTCATGGAATGGTTTGGGTTCGAAGATCTAGTTGGAAGATCTCAAATATCTAGTCTAAACACCTGACCAAGGCAAGGAATATCTTTCACTAGATCAGGTTGCTCAAAGCCTTGTCCAAGCTGCCTTTGAACAATTCCAATGATGGGGCATGCACAGTTTCACTTGACAACCTGGGCTGATGTCCCACCACTCTCACCATCTTGCAGTAGTTTTCTGCTATGTCTAACCTAAGGGGTCATTCAGTCTTCCCTTGTTCCCTAAAAGTAAAGATATTTGCCATGGGCAAAAGCTTCTACATGTCAATACAAGAGCTCAACCCCCAGCACACCATGGATTCATTAATTCTCCTTCTGTTTGGTGGCATTTTGAATGCATGAAATCAAAGCACACAGAACAAGCACACTTCTGGCACTTGGGCAAGGCATCAGAGCAGAATATGTGCAGGATCAAAGAATTAAACATTATCTTTACTACTTCTGCCACATCGGTTTTGACCTGGTTGGAAGCTGCTTTCATCCCAGAACACAACAGAGCCAACTTGGGGTGATGGAATGGATAACCAGACCATTAAGCTATAGATTGACACTTAATAGCATGGTTAGCAGAGGAATATCTCACAGGTCGCATATGTCCACTCTACAATGGCAGTGTCCTCTGAGCTATCAAACATCTTTGTTAGGAAGTCTGCACTGAGGTACAGCTGAATGTAAGCTACCAAATTGTGCTTTGCTTTGAGCTTCTTACTTCAAAAGGCAGAGGAAGCCCTTAGAATTAAACCTCTTGCTCTAATATTAATATTAGCAATTAATGTGGACCTCAGTGAATGAAAACAACATCAAAAAATTAAGAAAATGCTTCATAAAATTACATTATACAAATTGTTTTAATGGACAAGCATGCTTGCTTTATTAGAGCCCATATTGCCTGTTCTACAGTCATGTTCTTAATCAGACTAATTGCTCTTGCTTCTGCAGTTTAGAGGAAAAGCAGGGATGCACGCAATTGTCAATGTAGATTAACACTCATTTACAGCCTGAAAATCTGCAGTGTGTTCTGCAGCAGCTCAGCTGAGCCATAGACATCAACCCCCTCCTCTGCCCAAGCTTGACAACATTGGGAGAGGCAACAGTTTCTTGCAGGAATGCTGAACTGTGCTTGTGCTGGTGCTCCTGCTCCCTTTTTTAATTTAACCAGGCTATCTCTCACAGCAAAATGACAAGTAAGCACCCCGGGAACTCAAGTGGATGCATGGGCATCCAGACGCATGGGCATCTTTTAGGTTCACAGAAGCAGTACTAGCCTAAAAATGTGTCCCCTAGAGGATAAGGACCTCCAGAGCAAATTCACACATGCAGAAAAATTGCTGTGTACGTGCACATTGCATAAAAAGGCAATTGGCCTTCCCTGTCCTTGTCTGTATGGGAAAGGTGATTTTTATTTGAGAACACAGTGATGACAAAGAGTGCTGTTCTGGATAGCTTATTTGCCTAGAACAGCAGTAGTCAATTTACCATAAAGGAAGAAGGATCCAAAAGCTCACATGCTTTCCTAAACACTTTCATAACAACATCACTCTCCATATAGGCTTTCCATAACAGAAACAAAAGGCTGCTCAATAAGCTTGGATCTTCCCATGTCTCAGTATGGTACTTAAGTGATTTTTTTATGCAGCAATAATTTCAATGGTACACAGTTTTAGTAGCAACAAAATAAGGTATCTGCAAAATGACAAATGACTGTTCCTCCTTTTATTCTCTTGGGCTGAAAACAATGTGAGAAATTCCCCATTTCCTACCTCCGGGGTAGGTTTGTTGCTAGAAGAGTTAGATCTCAACTCAAAACATGAATAAAACCTTCAGATCCTCAAGTCCAGCTCTCTGCTTTAGCATGATTTTACTTCAAAAAGGGCTCCAAGCCAGCTAAATCAATGTACAATTGGATTTGGAGTTTGGTTTTATTTTTCCTCTTGTTCTGGTTTCACAGTACCAAATATCAAAGGTGTGGCATTACTGTGAATTCTTGCACAAATAGGGAACACTCAAGTCCTTGTGAGTTGTCAGCACCATAATTACCTCGTGAAGAGCCTGTGGAAGATTTAAGTGGAGAAACAAAGAGTTAGGTTACTACAGCTTCAAATATTTAAATACCATAAGTCAGATTCCCCCAAATCCAAACAAACAATTTTCTTTAAATAGCAGCAACTGAGGAGCTCTCTCCACTTAAGCCCAGTTTGGATCTACAAGCACAAGGGCAAGAAACTCTATTTTTGTGATAGGTGAGACACTCACCTCATCTCAGATCTCCAACACTTGCAGATCTAAAAGCTCCCAAGGTGGCTCCCAAGAAACGACAGGCATAGTGCTTATATAGACCTGTCTTCAAATGCTGGTTTGGTTTCCAAGTCCATTGACTCGGTACTTGGGTAAGCACTGGATTTCTTTTCTTCTCTTTTCTTTTCTTCAGTGCTCTTTTGTTTCACATGGGGGGTGGGGAACCAGTGTTTTTTCAGAGAGTAGTGTGGTAACATCCTTTCAAGTAGGTCCAGAGTCTCTTTTCCCCCTTTGAAATGCCTTAGATTATGAGATAGTTTCAAGTTTAAAAAATGCTAGGGAGGGAAATTTCTTCAGAAGTGTCCTTTGAGTCAAAGATAAAAGTGATGCCCAGCAGGTATAGGCTAGCAGTAGTCAAAGAAAATCTGAACTCCCAGCAGAAGCTGTGAATTTCACTCCCTCTGCTACTGTATAAGACTACACCGTTCTCTATTCCTAATCTTTTTTTCCTATCCACTAGCTCTACCAATAACTACGCAATAAATCTGCCAGTGAATCTGCCTTTCTAGCCTAATTATCCTGCTGTTTATGATGATTTCCCTGAGAACAGGACTTGGACTACCAAGTTCATGCAGTGACCCAAGCTCCATCAAGAGGTGACACATCTGGACATCTCTGCAGCAGATGGAGCACACCTCAAGGTTCTGGGAGTAAGCACCAGCTTGGACTCAGGAAGGCGATCTTCAACTTCCAGGTTTACCAATGGTCGTCTGATACATCAGTAAGCATTTAACATCTTCTGTCTTGGTAAATCTGAGATTTTTGGAAAGTTCATTGATATTCAGTGGAATTATACATTTGGATGCAATGCTGTGAATGCAGGAGATGCTAACCTGGAAAGACAGGGTAAGCATCCAGACCGGGTACCAGAAGAGAGGCTGGTGGTGAGACAGGAGGAGACATCTGTTCCTCTCTCCTTCAAATTTGTATTACCATTTCAGCCCATACTCCTCATTTGCCCTCATGCCAACTGTGCTGGTTCCCACTCTGATTCAGCCCTGGGCCAAGCGAAGGAAAGAAGCTCAGCCTCAGGTCTGTGTCCTCAGCACAGCTTCCCCAAGAAAGCCAGGTATGAGAGTGATGCCCAGCCACCTGTTCTGGTAGGGCAAATTATAACACCAGATTCATTGATGCTACAGCATAAAATCAATGTTGCACTTTAAAGAGTCCTTTAACCGACATCAAGAAAGAAACATCATTCTTCTATGGTTAAAGAAATTAACTTCTAGAAATGAACTGTATTCCTAGCATATTTCTAACACACTCCTTTAAGATTTTTGAGGACCAGACCACTCATTGGCTACTTCTCACCTCTAATTCCAGAAGCGTTTCCACAGGTTGCCTTCCTGTCCCCCTCTAATACCTGGAAACTTGAGTTTGGAAGATTGAATTACTTTCCCCAGCCACCTGACAGTCCTGTGGCAGACTGAATCTCCTGGCTCAGCTCCTGGGGTCCCGGCTATCAGCACAGCTGCTCAGACCACGGCAGTTTCATTGTGTTATCTAAGAAGCTGTAACGAAATAGCTTATTTCCATGGTTTCTAAGTAACCTGTGCTTTGTGCACCCCCATTGTGCCAGTATTGCAGGCAGAAATCCAAGAAGCCTGCGCTGCCTCCTGTGCACCCAAACAGCAACCGAACAACACCATAACCCCACTATGCAAAGTGCCTTTAATGCGCTTCTTCTAAGTTAACTAAATGTTAACGATGTTCTCCAATAAATAAAAGCCCTATAAAATGTTCCCAGCGGTACAGTACTGGGAGAAGCATATCTCAAGGCAACGCCTTTACACTGAAGTTTTATACCAAGAATATGCTGAGGCTTCATCATAAATAATTAAACAGTTCTCTAAAACATTATTGCGGTTTGTTGATGGCTTCTGTTTTGCTTATGGTGTTTCAAAGATGTTGACTGTAGGCAAGTATAGATCTTATCTCTGGTGAAAAAAAAGCTTTGAAAGTAGTCTAACACCTCTACAGTTGAAAGTCTTTCTCCAGACAGGGACTTTTAACTGAAGTGTGCTGTCTGCAAGGCAGCACTCCTAAGGAGAAAGATCTGAAGATCAAAACAGAGCACAGTAAAGTCACTGCAAACAAATCTATTCAGTGTTTGACCAACTAATGTCAGCCACTTACAAATGACAGAAGTTTGACTACATAAGGCCACTTCCAGAAATATGCTAGTCTAGGTGGAGATGGTCTGAAACAATCATTAACATTATTTCCAAACTAATTAATACCAGAAGCAGTTAATCAAGGCACTTCGGTGCTGAGGAATCAGATAACAGACTGTAGTACATCACTCCCCTTATTACAGCTCCCCTTCATCTAGGAAGACCTTATGGGTAACAAGGTTGATGGCATCTAACAAATTAGTACTATCTCAGTTTCTGGAACCAATCACAACGTTGCAGATAACTAGAACTGCATTTTTAAACTTGAATAAATGTTTCAAAGCTTTTCCAATTATTTTCCTGTTTGGAGAGATCCAAGATTTATGACCAGCTGATGAGGAATCTGGACTATTCCAGTCTGGACCCTCCACCAAGCAGAGGACACAAATGCCACAGCTCTGTTGCCAGCTTTATGAGTTAGATACCTGTTTAAGCTCACTCTCCTAAGAATGATGCCACTTGGCCACGAGCAACTTCTGTTGTGAGTCGCATGCCCTCTGCTCTAAGTTGATCCATCACTAATATTTCTGTGCTGTTGATGATGACAGCCTTGTAAGTGCAACTGTCACAGTGGCTTGCACTGAACTCTAGGGATTTCTTGTCAATAAGAGAGGGTTTATATTAAAGGAAACAGAGAAAAGGAAGTACAGAATCAAAAAATCTCCTACTACTTTAGAAATAGAGTCCCAGATGTAGAAAAGCACCCCCCACACACACATCCTTGCCTTTGTGCCAGCACAATAAAATAATCATTTTCAACACGCCAAAATTAAATCACCTCCTGTTACTGTGGTAAACCTGCAGAAGAGCATAGTTAATCTGTTGTGCTGAGTGCAGGAAGCTATTCTTTGTGTTATTATCTGCTGAGCACAGATTCCAGCACTGCACACAACTGCAGGGCATCGTTATGCTGGAGCTCGCCCGCTCTGGTGTTCATGTTAAATGGGTTCACGTAAGTACCAGGGTAAACGGTTGAATTCATTATTCCCCCCTAGGAACATGCCCTCTCCATTTCAAAACAAGAAGGAATTGCTTTTGTTGACTCCCACGGCTTCGTCAGACACCCAGAGCAAGGTTTGCCTGCAGACCTGTCATTGCAATATAACCTCGAGTCAATCAGGCCATTTACAAAAAAAGGGAATATTGAATGTCACTGGCAGATGGTGAAGCTCTGTACTAAGCAGATAAAGTACACATACATTTGGGGTGAACACAAATGAAAAGAATAAGCAGATAAAAGTGAAATATTGCTAGACCTTGGAGCAGAAATGCGTTTTTCTGGGGCATGTTCTGCCTCGGCCAGGCAGGAATAGCAGAGCAAGGAGCGGTGGTGTCAGAGGGGGTGTTCTCCAGTCTGCCCTGAATCATGGTCCTGCCTCCACCACTGAGATTCCCAGCAGCCTCCGCCCATGACAGAGCCTAAGCAGAATAGCGGGTTGAAGAGCCTCACGGTTGAATCCGTTTACCTGTATAAAGAAGGATGTGCACAGCTTTCTCCCCTCCTCCTACAGTACCCACAAGCCTCCCTTCAGTGGTGTCATGTTGGGGCACAGGCTTTTTTCTAACTGCCTGGTCCGTCTTCTATAAAGGACTCTTTCAAAACTACCAAAGTGCCTTCTAGTTGCTTTTGTATAACACTATTGGTCTCGATTCTTATCTTAGCAACTTAGCACCAAAATACCACTTCCTGATCAAAGCGCTGGAATTCACACCACTTTCCCTCTTTGCTTGAATTATTAACTTGAATTATTAACTCGGCTATTAGAATAAAAACTTAACACTGTATGTATTCACAATATTTTCCTCCCACTAATTAATTTCTGACTGAATACCCTGCCAGAGGATCAGCTTACTGCTGAGACAGAGATCACAGCACACAGAAGCTTAATTGGATGAGAAGAAGTCCCAGAAGGACACAGTCCCCTTGCATCTTGATGCTGTGCTGGATCGAAGGCTGCCACAGGCTGGTCAGAACTGGAACCATGCGAGCTTGTGCAAATTCAGTTGTCACATTTTGCTGGTGGTGGGGCTCTCATTGCAGGCATCGGAACATGTGCAGGAGTGTGTGCCCCTCATAACGAAGAGGGGTTTTAATCAGCTTTGCATGCCCAAAAGAGACAGGATTACGTCTCAGCAGCAGGATGGTCAAGCATTCAACAGCACCATGTCCATGCTGGGATGTCAGCAAGCCTCAGGGCTGTCTGTGCAGGGAACATCCCCAGGGCTGCTGGCTGGAGGTCTTGCTCAGGTGACTCTGAATTGCTCCATTCCACCACGGTATCCTTGCAAACAACCCTTGCATGTGTGGCCTTCAGCAGCAGAGAGGAAGTCAGTGGGGATGGAGGTGACCACTGTGCCCGTGACCCTTGCTTCTGGGGCCCCCAGGACCACTCAGGAGTGTATCCCACTCAATCATGCTGCCAGGAGCCACCACTGAGGGACATGTCCATAGTCAGATGGGACTATCCTTGCTATAGTTGATCACAGAATGGGGTGACCAACGTATTCAAGTTAATTTATTAATCAGCCAAACCAGGAATGAGACCAAAACTCATCCAGCAAAAACACCCACAGGACAGTCCCTTACTGGGAGAAATTAGCTTGTCATCTGTCCGTATGCTCTCGCTTCCCTTTTATAAGGGAAAAATGTGAAAGATTTGATCACAGGGCAGTGCCTGTCCTGCACTGGCCTTCAAGGCCATGACCAGTCTTGGTTTCAGTGGGTGGTCAGTACCTCAGAGACTTGAATCCATCAGCTTTGTCTAGAGGATGTGGGGCACAATCCTCAAAGGAACTCTTCCTCGAGGCTAAAGTCTGATCCAGTAATAAGTAACTCAGCACACAGCATCCCAAAATTATAATCAAAACTGAATATTGGATCCCTTTAATTAAATTTCTCTGATCTATCACTTCTGTTAGCTGAATGGTGGTCAAATGACCTGGGGCAAATTAAGACAGTCCCTGTGGAAGACTATCAGCAAATTAAAAAGCAAAATGTAGATCTTCTCTAAAAGAATCTTAATCTGGTTTGTTACAAACCTGGCTCTGAGTTCTGCCAGCAGCCTGGTAATGCTACTACAAGACAGTTGTACTCTTTCACAGAAAGAGAGAGTAGCAGTTCTTCAATTCTCCTCACTCAGTACTGAGATGAAAGGTCCTTTTCTTCACAAAAAAAAGTTGCTAGCTCTCAGTAGACCATAATCCTCACTCCAGAGTCCTGAGGTTAACTGCCTGGGTTGGGACATTTATCCTTTGAAATATCATTTTTGCTTGGATAAATCATTCCCTTCCCTTGATGCAGTATCTTTTTTCCCTGCTGCCACTCAAATGCAATCAAAGCATCTGTGAAGGCACTGCAGATGGGAGATAACAGACACCTCAAAATTGCAAGGATGTTTGAAAACACCTACAGAATACCCAGATGGGTGTTTGATGTAACATTTTATGTTTTATTAGCGATAGCCATTGTAACTCACTGGATGCTCTGAAGTGTCTTGCTCACTCCTCTGGGTGATGTGTCTCTCCCTTATCCCAGAGGCTGTAGCCTCAGACAATACCGAGCAGCATTAAGGGATGAAGAGTGTGTGTACTACAAATTTACAAGCTGGCCTCTACCAAAACCAGGCCTCGCTGAAAGAAAGCAGGGACCAGGCATGCTTGTGGGCTTGACATTTAAGAGACTGTCATCACACCAGCATTAATGAAGTTTGCACTAATGCTCATCACTGTTTGTTCCTGGATGAAGTATGTGCAGATTCCTGGCACCCAGATGATTTATTGCAGAAAGCACACAGCAGATGGGACCAACGGACATTATAAAAGGGACCTGGAGCATGAGTGAGATGAGCCTGCTACATTTACCCCTGCTTGATCTCCTGAAATCATGTCACAACGGGATTGTGTTGCCCTTCCAGACCTGTGGACATGAAAGAATTGCTGGGTCCTCACCCATTGGCATGGCCTGAACTATCCAACAGTGCAGCTAAATTCTGCCACAGCTTTCACTGGATGAAATGTGGAAAAGAAAACAAAGAATGGCCAATTATGGCCTGTGCTGGCTGGACTTCCCCAAATTCAAGGAAGACCACCACAGGCCAGCAGCTTGTCCTGGAAGGCAGATGCAGGATTCCCCAGCTTAAAGGTAAGGAGTGCATTTGTAGGGACATGAACTGTGTCACATAATGTGTGTGCAGGGCCAGTCAGTGGGTCTGGAATATCTTAGAGTCCTGGATCCCGCTGTTCTGATCATTCATGTTGCTAAAACAGTCTCTTGGGACTGAATAATTCAGCCTCCACTGAAATCAAACTGGTATATGGTTCCTGGCAAGGACCACTCCAGGTGGACAAGGCTCCGAGACTGGGCTCTCACTGCTCTCTGCAGCCTCCCAGCACGCTCCTAGGGAGCTTCACCCATCAGACAGAACCCCATGCTGCCTGCCAGGGCCTCTGAGAAGCACCTTCAACTGAAGGATGAAAACTGAAATGATTCTGCTGGTAGACTGCTCACCCTTCGCACCTTTTTAGACTCTTTGTAGTAAAGGAAAACCCAAAATAACAACCAACATCTTAAAGCCACCAGAGGTTTCCACAGGGAAGATGAGGGATGAGCATTGTGCAAAGGGGATGCAGCAGCCAGCTGTAGGCACAACCAGCCCACAGTGGTGTGGCCATGAATGCCATCTGCTGTGCCAGAATGGTTGAAGGGCTCACCCAGCACAGTGTCTTCTCCAGCTGCTGCAATTATCATTCCAAGAGCTGCTTTGCTCAGGCTTTGGTGAATGCCCAGGGCCATACTGCTGCCTCTGCAGTACCGTGCCTTGGGAAGGCTCCACTTGAGCAGAGCTCCCCTCCGTGCTGCATGGGGAGACAAGAGTGTGAGCACCATTCAAATTGCAGGATTTATTACAGTTTCTCAGAAAAAGGTCTCTACAGGTCTGTGTGTGAGTAAGCATACCTTGGTTGTGGGTTCCTTTTGTTCCTGCTGGACCACCCTTCCAAAGAAGCTGATTTTTATATTATTTGGGCAAGAAACGTAGAGAAATATGTTCACAGCAAGCAAAGCAGAAAAAAAAGAAAAAGAAAAAAAGAATAGGAAATACGAGGCAGAAGTTAAATTTGGTGGTTTTCTGGTGTTTGTCAGAACTAGTTGCAGTGAAGCTGAGAATGCCTTCTTCTCTGCACAAGTAAGACCTTAGCTGTGGTTGGGCTTGCAGCTTTCATCAGTGCTGCTGTGCCCTTGGCTTAGGGGCCAGAAAACAGCCTCTTTATTTAATAATATGGACAGAGCCATAAGGTTGTGCCAGTCACCCAGCTCTGGGAGAACACGTCCTGAGCCAATGCCCCCCATAGAGAAGGCAGTTTGTCGGCCTTAAGCAGCAGCCCTGCATCTTGAGTCTGTACAATGTCCCCATCACGTTGGAGGGCTGAAGTAGCTCCAAATCCTGCCACGTGTTCTTCAACCCCTACTGCAAATCCCTACTGGGAAAACTCATCACCTGTGCATTTCAAAGTGGGCCTCAGAGAGCGAGGCCAGACAGAGGGTTCACTGTAGTTAGGATGATTTGGGGGCCGTACCTTCACCCCATCCTTCTGAGCACAGACGGATGCTGCAGGAGGGCCCATGACAACCCTGCTGCCACAGTGGATGCCCTTTGCAGAGACCAAGGGGCACCCACCTTTGGCAGATGATGCTCTGTTGGAACAAAGAATCTGAGAAAACCAACCCAGCCACAGCATGTCTCAGCCAGGGAAGGGGTCTCCAGCAGGTCCTCCCTGCTGCACTAGGGGAAACCCCACGGCAGCTCCTGCAGGGGTTGGGGGTGGGTGAGATGTGCCCAGGGCCCTGCCCTGCCTCCCTGTGTCCCTGCACAGAGCAACCACCCACTCCCTGCCAAACAACTCCATTAGGCTAAGGAAAAGAAGCTGGCCAAGAGCAAAACCCCTCTGACAGAGCCCAGCGAGTGCTGCCGTCCATGAGCTGGTGCAAGGCAGAGATAAGACGGCGTGTGGCAGCTGCACACATGAAATCCATAGGTAGTGCTCAGATTGTATCGAGCTAATGCAGACATTTCTCATGTTAGCACGACCAGGCAAACACTTGTAGGAAGGAAGGAACCCAATCTTTGTGCACGGATTCCTATTTCACTAAATTCATAACCTTAATATCGCATTAACACGGTGTGTGCATTTCTGCTGTAATTGCATTCCAGCTGCCTGAATGCTCCCCTTAATTTAGTCATGCTACTTTAGCTTTGTTGTGAGTCATAAATCATTCTTCCTCTCAAGAAACAAATTCATTTACAGATCTTACGAGAGATAAGATGACCCAGCAGGATTTCTTTTTTTAATGCATGCAACATATAAACTTTATTAAATGAAAGTAATTTCTTCAGAGAAAACCAACAGGCACTTACACTAATGGCAGAGGGAGACAAACCACGAAGATTTTTGAGCTCCAAGGAGCATAGCAGCCTCCTTGAAGCTAATTTGAAGGATCCCTGCTGTGAATAATAGAGCAAAGCAGGAACACCAGTAGTCTCCTGTACCTGTGCAGGTTTTTAAGTACTCACTGATTTTTCCAGGGCACGAATATTGTGCGCACACACATATTAGCACCAAAACATGAAGCGGTCTGAGGTCTGTCACCTCCCTCCACCCTGAGCAAGCTTTATCAGTCAGTTTGACTTTTTGTCATGGATCTGGTTAATTTTTCAAGGAGGGGGTGTTTTAGTGGCTTGGTAGTTAGAGGCTAAAACCTAAAGCTTTCCACATTTTGTTACAAAGATCTGTGTTTGGATGACCTACTTGGATTATTGAGTAATAATAATAATCATCATCATCATCATCAGTTAAAGCAAACCCAATCTTTTCTGGACTACCGGCAAGCAGCTATACTCTTGTGCAGTCCTCTTCCTGCCATGCTTAACCTGTTTTCACCCACCACCTTGCTCACCCATTTAGTGAGTTACGTTGCTGTGTTTTGAAAGGTGCACTTTTGCTTATCAGAGCGCTGTTCCTAATTAAAATAAATAGATACCGTGTCAATCGATGGTGCTGAAAAGCAGCAACCTCGCTGGGGACTGCTGTAGCATCAAGAATGTTTCTGAAGAGTCGCCGCTGCTGTGAGTAGCTGCTGTTGATATAAACTTTCAGTGACCTGCACTTCAGAGGTATTACACTACTTCCCAGCCATCGTTACATAATAAACGTTGGTATTTCTATAAAAGACGTCTTAATGTTCTTAAATAAACATTAAAACTTCATTTTGTGTAATAATAATATGCCTCCATAATTTTATTTTTTTTTTTAGCTCTCTTCTTTAATGCCTCCTTCAGAAGTTGTCTCACGCAGCTGCAGTTTGTAGAGTCTGCTCTTTTGGAGAACTCTGGACACTGACACTGCAATTTATGAGGACAAACACACCTTTTGGCTGCAGCCCCCCAGTGATGGCTCTGCCTTGCTGCACAAGCTCTGCTCATGGCACTGGCAGCGAGGGAGACTGGCTGGAGATGAGCTGGGGAAATAAAGTTTATTTTGAATAGGGTGATGTCATGGGTTCGAATTCGGTGATGCTGACCCCAGGTCGTGGATTTAAGATGAAAATACCACAACTGTTCCCAACCAGTAGCTTAACAAAAATACATCAGCCTTGAAGGGCATGGGAACCTGCTCTGGGAGGCTGTGTACTCTCAGAGAGCTCTGAGAACTGTAACTTTCTCTCTTCCCTCTTTCTATGTCCAAGAGCCAGATCATGAAAAAAAATCAATTCTCCTAGTTCCCAAAGAGTTAGATTTTACATTGCTTTGGGAATTTAACACCAAGATTTTAAAGAGGTGTTGCAACTTAACTAAAACCAACACATTTGACGCTGAACAATTGACATATGTTGTACAAGAAATCAGATTTTTCCTTCTGGTTCTTTTCTATCAAATCTATAACTTCCAGGCTTACGTGAGAGAAAAATTAAATTGTACCCTTAAAAGAGTGAAGGATGCGCACCACACAAAAATCTTGTTGAACCTGCCACGGGCTTCCCATGGCTACTAAGCAAATCTCTGCCTCTTTCCTCTCTCACATAAATTGTAACACTTCTGGCTTGGATAACCCCTTCCTTCAGACACGAATACCCATAAGAATAGGGTACTGAGCTTGGCTGGCATCTCTAGACCTGGCTTGGTTCCACCTAAATCTAGACACCCAAACCAAGAAATCTCAATAAAACAATATTGGCATCCCCGAGGCAGAGCTGAATTGCTCACTCCAAGAACTGCAGAGAGAGCTCAGGATGACGAGACTCCAACGCCCTCGATGCTGTTTGTCTGATGGAAGTAGGTAGGTGTAGCCCCAAGTAGAAAATTAACACTATGACAACCTCATCAGATTCTCATCAGGTCTAACACTTAAATTGCCAAGAGATTTTATAGGCATTATTTTGGTGAAAGACCAAGACAGTCCCAGGATCCTTCACTCTGCATTTTTAGGAATCTCTGACTACTTGCTCAAAATTTTTCATGATTGATCGTGTAGCTGGTGCAGCTTCTCTCTGTCAAACTTCCTAAATTGATTGAAATAGATATTTACAAGACAGATCTGTATAATGCAATGAGATATCCCACAACACATAGAGTATAAGTGAATGGTGCTGACAGGAACTGATATGCTTGTCCCAGACATCACATCATGTAGAACTGAGTATGTGCAAATTAGGAAAGGTCAAAAATCTTAAAATAGCTGATGTCCAAAAGCTCATCCTCTCCCTCAAACTCTAGCACAGATAATGTCACCACTCAATTACTGCCACACTAATTTCTTCTTTTTCTAACACACCATGACATTCTCATGCCAGATAATTTTTGATGTCATGTAACCAAACCTTGGAGGGAGGCTGGACGCCACACATTTTTATTTGGATACTTGGATTTAATGCGAGTGACAGCTGGATTTTTTTTCTCCAGCTTATTCCAATGTTACAAAGATACACGTTAAAGTCTCACCCATGCACCTTCTCTCAGAGGTACCAGATGATCCGGCATATGCGACTCATTAACGGAACATTTGTTTCCCCGGGAGCAATCCATGTGTCACTTGTGCTCTGAACCTTTCTCAAAGAATCTGCACCTACTTCTATCCCATCCGCAGGTCAGACAGTGAGTAGAGGGGGGGTGTATCTGCCCCCATCCCATGCAGAGCAGGGTTTGGGGGACCAGCACCAGCTTAGGACTTTGCAAGTCCAGGCTTCAAGTATCACTTCTGCCCAGAGCCTGGACGCATCACAGTGCCAGTTCGTGACACAGAGCCCTCCTGAAGTCAGCTTTGCCTCCTCTTTGGACTAGGAATTTAGGGTGAGGGAGAATAGGACACCAGGCGTACACAACCACCAGCACACCAGCAGTGCCCCCTGTATCCAGTGGGGTCATAAGGAGAGAAACAAGAGCCTTGCATCATGGGGACGGCAAGGGCAAGGGATCAGCAAGGGCATGAGATCATAGACAAAAGGATTGACAAATCTCCTGGGTTGCATCAAAAGAAGCGTGGCCAGCAGGTCACAGGAGGTGATTCTCCCCCTCTACTCTGCACTTGTCAGACCCCACCTGGAGTCCTGTGTCCAGCTCTGGAGTCCTCAACAGAGAGAGGACATTGAATTGTTGGAATAGGTCCAGCGCAGGGCCACCAAGATGGTTAGAGGGGTGGAGCACCTCTCCTATGAGGACAGGCTGAGGGAGCTGGGGCTGTTCAGCCTGGAGAAGAGAAGGCTCCAGGGAGACCTTACAGCAGCCTTCCAGTATCTGAAGGGAGCCTACAGGAGAGCTGGAGAAGGACTCTTTGTCAGGGAGTGGAGTGATAGGATGAGGGGTAATGGTTTTAAATTGGAAGAGGGGAGATTTAGATTAGATATTAGGAAGAAATTCTTTCCTGTGAGGGTGGTGAGGCACTGGAACAGGCTGCCCAGAGAAGTTGTGGATGCCCCATGCCTGGAAGCGTTCAAGGCCAGGCTGGATGGGGCTTTGAGCAACCTGCTCTGGTGAGAGGTGTCCCTGCCCATGGCAGGGGGGTTGGGACTTGATGATCTTTAAGGTCCCTTCCAACTCCAACAATTCTATGATTCTATGATTCTACAGTAATATTTTAAAAATCTTGGAAGAACAAATCCAGAGGTCATGGGTTGTGCTTGTAATCTCACATGTTTGTTCATTTTTTATACAATTTTTTTTCAGTGGTCTATATACTGAAAAGATCAGCTACTGCCTGTGCACTCACACCACTCCACAAGATGGTTCTACATTTTGAAGACCAGCCAATATCTGAGTCAATACATGCCTCAGATAAAACCCACATTATGTTACCACTGATCATACCCCTAATTGGAGAATAAAATAAAATCCCCCCTTGAAGGGAGAATTCTACATAGGGGGAACTGAATATCCAAAATAAAATGAATAAAGCCTGAAAATACTACCATATTTAGAAACAACACCCTACACTGCCACAAACATCTTTCTCCTGTAGTAGTGACAGTATATGACAACCACCTAATTAAAACATTTTTGTGTTTGCATTACAAACTTGATGGCATCCAGACTTCAATAACCAAATGTAGTTCTTTCCCTCTTGATTCTGCTGCAGCGAGGAGTGAATATTGTTCCAACACAGCCTGTTGATGCTGTTGGGTTTAAGCAGCTACACCTTCAGTGAACTGCTCATGCAATAACCACCTACAAGAAGATTCAAGAGGTAACCCATTTCCTTTTACTTTCCCTCAAAACTACAACCCTTAAAAATATATCTACAAATTCTCAGAAGACGATGTCAAGGATATGCTGCTTCTTAACATGTAATCAAGATACTTACTTTGATTCAGATTCCTAAGGTGAGATAACTGCCATTCCTCAGGTCTGGAGAGCTGTAGCATTTTCTGCTCCAGACAAACAGGCAACAACTGGTGGTTATCTTTTAGCGGGATTATTGCCCAATCAAAGCAATATCATAGATTAACATTTGAACCAGGTGCACTTTTGCCTTTTGGTACAGAAAAGCTCAGAGGTTCTCCCGATGTTTTCCAGTCCATGCTCTACCATGTAACTCATTGCTCATTTGAAATGAGTGACGCAGCCTCACCACAACTCAGCAACGAGGAAAAGACCCACAAGCTGGGTTGAAAAATGCCCCAAATTGGCAAACGTGGTTTCTGCTTCTCACATGGATATCTCACTAAAAATGTTCCTGTATTTCTTACAGCAGAGCTCAGCCATTAAAAGAATCATTTGGTCAGTAAACTCAATTAATATAATTTTGGGCAACAGAGAAATTCTAGCTTAAAAGTAAAAATAAACAAACCAAGAGCCAAATCTGCAGCTGCTGAAAACTTTATTCTTTTGTTACTTCATACACCTGAGCTATGAAAGCTTGTACAAAAAAATAATAAAAAATAATAAAAAAAAAATCCCAGTATGGTTTTACTGATGTTAAAACTGCAGCCTCGTATTTTTTAATCATTTACTGGAAATATGAAGAGGGGGAGGAAAAGTGCCAATAAACCTACTGAAAACATTAACCTTTTGGAGATGATGTCATTGTTGCAATGAGAATTGGCTAAGATACTTCAGGTTTTTTTTAAGAAATGCCCATTTTATACAAAGCTTTATGCAGAAATGTGTCCCATTACAAGGAGAAATCCACTGAGAAGTGAACTTCAGTTTAAATCCTTTTGCTGTCTCATCCAGAAAAAATACCCTCCACCTAGTGGGAATGCACCAAACAACAGGCCACCGAGAGAAAAAAATAAAAAAGGTAGTATGAAAACACAGATTCAGCCTTCCCTTACCAGCAAAATCCAAAACAAAATACTTTTAGCAGTCCCAGCTGCAACAGGGAGTGCAGCAACACGAAGAGATGAATGCTTGGGTGGAACGTAAGAAGCAAATGTTCCGTCAGAGGAATTAAGTCCCTCAGCACGTGGAAGGTGTACGTACGCAACACAGGTTGCAGGTCCTGTAAGAAGCTGAGTGGCTTTTGCAAGATGCTGTCTGAGGGTACCTAGCACTGCCGTGTGGGAACCACGAAGCCCTCAGGCAGCATCTTGCTGATTTGGGTCCCTAATGCAATATAAAACATATTTGCCTCAGTTAGTGACCTGAGAGCACTCTTTGGATTAGTTTTTTCTCCCAAGAATTTGCTGTTAAGTTAATTAAGCATTTAAAAATAACAGTCTCTCACTTCCCAGAGACTCCACATAAATATTACTCTTCTTCTCAGGGCCAGATTTTCTGCAAGGGTAAATCAATACAGTTTCACTGATTGAGGGTCTGGCCTTAAAAGTTTATCCAGTGCATTAAAACCATCACAGCATAACATATGCCTTGGCAGCAGAACAATTCTCCAGATTAATATTTGAGGGAAATTTGGCAGTTAAAACAAAATTTAAAAAAGCTGTGTTTTGAAGTGCTGCCATTTCTTTAATTGGTGCTGACCACCACAGTCTCTTCTCCTGTGAACTGGACAGTCGTGGCTGGAGTCTCGTTGTCCCCCTCCTCAAGTTTTAGTGCCGCATTGTCCAGGCCGGTGCTGCTGGGCTGTGGCCGGGAGGGGGGTTCTGCTGTCTCAGTTGGAGTGGAGCAATACAAGATGAAGCCCACCATGATGATAACGAAGGACAGGATATAAAGGCCTGAAAACTGGCAGAGGAAAGAAAGAGATGCATTACGCCTCATCTGATGTAAAAACATGTCAATACTGCCTTGTTTTAAGAATGTGAAAGCTACCCTTCTTTTTTGAAATTATTTTAATGAGAATTATCACTACCATCTGTATTCGGGTCTGAAAATGAAAATTCAACAGCTCCATTCACTGATAGACTCTGGTGCTGACTGGTTTTCTCTGCATCTCATGCTCAACACTGTTGGACAGGCGGTTTCCTTAGGTCTACATACAAGATTCTTAACAGAGAGAACAAATGGCTGCAAATATGGTGATACTGAAGGATAGCTGTTTATACATTGTACCCCTAAGAGAATTCTGTTTCAAGCACAGCCAAGTATTTTAGGTCCTGGCAAGAGATGAAGCTCTCCATCCACCCTACTGCAAGGCACCAGAGCAGTTGGTTCTCTGCACAGCTCTCTTAACCATCTGCAGGGTTCAATAAATGTTATTACTGGACCAAAGCCAGTTTGCTCACTGCACCCAGTAAATCCTTGAAGAGAGGGAAACTGGGGCTCCTTTTACAAGATGGGCATTTGTGCTCTGCCAAGAGCGGTGTGAGGCAAGAGTAAGAACCGCTGAGATACATCAGGCATTTCATTCACTGCCATTCACTCACCTGTTAGAAGTCTAACAATTGCTTAGATTAATCCACCTTGACAGGAAAATAAATGCTTGCTTCATAACACCAGACTCAATAATACAAAGTGTTCAAGTTACCCCTAGCCAGGAACGCTTTTTCAGATTTTTTTGAAGTCCTTCGTATTGCCTTTGCCAAACCACATTGATTAAATAGCAGGAAGAAGGACACAACACATCCTACACTCCACTATTGATACTCCCTAACCTCCTTAGCTTCCTTAGACATGCTTGAAAAACACGTTCTATTTTATGAAGCAGCAGAGCTGGATGAAATGAGTTATATCATCTGGAAAGTGGACTCTCATCCAAAAGACTGAGACATCTATAATTAAGGCATTGCAATTCCTAGCTGGTTGTCACTTGGCTGGGAAACCCTTGGACGGCACCATGCAAAAGGAAAAGCAGACAAAAATGCAGTGGCCTTGTGATACGTGCCCTCTCCTCACCTTGCTGGCTCTTTGCCTGGAGGAGCTTGGACTCAAGCATTAACTCTGTGCAGGAGGAAGCACTAAGCTCTGAAGATGTCCTGGTGGAGGCAGCAGCCACGTCTATGGCGCTACCTGTGACTGACCTGTTCCCATCAAACGGGACTGTATCAAGGCAGCTACACAACTTCTCAAGAGTGCATCCTAAGGCCATGAACACATGTCTGCATGCAAGGACACCTGGCTGGCAGGCCAGACTGGGTGGCCACTATAACTGCCAGACCTCCATCTAGCAGCACATGCAAGACATTAGGTGTCTCTGGTCCTGCTCAGAACTAATTCCTCCGCAAATGGACACACACTTACTAAGACAGGGTACCAGAGCTGTTGTAAGATATCTGTGATTCAAGGTCTGTCTCTATGTTTGCAGCTATTGGCACCAGTGATCCTTAACCATGCAGCTCCAACAGACCTACATGCTTTGGCTTGTTTTTTTTTTTCTCTCTTTCATTTTGGGGTAGCTTTCAGTGGCCTTTCCCTGGGTTGTCTTTTCTTCTTTTTTTCTCATTTCAAGTATTGCAGCAACTTCATTGCTTCAGACACTGAGTTCAGTTGTAGCTTTGCAGCTTAGATTCCCATACTCACTATCAAGCCTAAAGACTACTTTGAAATGTTACTGGAGGACTGTAACTCCATCTAGTGTCTGTATTTGCAGTATACTCCCTTCCATAGGTGTTCATACAACAGAAGCATTTGGAGACAGTGTTCAACGTATCTTGAGGCATTACAGTTACTAAATAATGAGCTTATTAGGAACAAGTGAAGCACAGATTCATTGTGGAGTAGAAGAAAAAAGAAAACAAAACAAAACTCATCAAAACAGGTATGCAAGATTCACATTTCACTTTAAAGAGACGCAGTCAGGGCTGAAAAGTTGAGTATATGGATGCCCCATCCCTGGAAGTGTTCAAGGCCAGGCTGGATGGGGCTTTGAGCAACCTGCTGTAGTGGGAGGTGTCCCTGCCCATGGCAGGGGGGTTGGAACTTGATGATCTTTAAGGTCCCTTCCAACTCTAACCATTCTATGATTCTATGAAAAGCACTGTGCTCAAGTCAAAAATCTCATAAATTCCCAAAATCACAGAATGATATGGGGCTGGAAGGGACCTCTGGAGATCATCTAGTGCAACTCCCCTGCCAGAGCAGGTCCACCTAGATGCACAGAATGGCATCCAGGCAGGTTCTGAATGTCTCCAGAGACGGAGGCTCCACCAGGTGGGCCCGATCTCTGGTGTAGCTGCTGGATGTTTGTGAGGCTTCTGCTTAAGAGCAGACCACAGCAACTCAGAGATGACCATGGCTTGCTTTGCTCTGCAGCACAGCACAGCCTTCAGGGGCTTGTTGCAAAATATCATCTGGTAATCGGGAACACAGAGTGAATCGCTGTATTTTTGTTTGTAGATTCCAGCATCCAACGTGCTTTTTAATGCAGGAAACATCCTGCCTGGTTTCTTTGCCCAGTAGGTAAAGAAACTATATGTGTAACTTGGCAATAAGATTTCCTTCTGCTGAATGTTATGTTAAAAGTTGGGTATAAAACATGCTCTCTCAGTTCTTGGTTCCTAAGCTACCTCAGATGCTCTGATTACTAAAGATGTGGCATTCTTATTGCTCCCTTTTGCCCTTCCATTGTTTCTATCCGCAGATGCAAGTTCTTATTTTAGTAAGTATGTGAAATTCTCTCATAATACAACCCCCAAATCTTCTCTAATTCATTTTTCCTTTTTGCTACTACAATGCCCTGTAGTTAATAACAAGCTGCTCCCAGAAAAGCCTCTCTCAAGAAAAAGCTAAAAATCCTGTGGAGTAAAAGTTTATTATATGCCTTCCAAAGGTCTTGCTTACTTCTTCCTCTTTACTATTACGAATATAAATCTATAATCACTTCTTGAGAAGTTATCTGGATGCCAAAACACATGTTTGAAAGTGACTCAGAAAGGATTTTTTTAATTGTTAGAATGTAAGTATGGTTTGCTTCCTATGTTAATTTTTAACAGATGCTCTGTCAATGGGAGTAAATTTTGGAGCACAAAACAGGGAGGAAAGCTGAGCTAAGAGTCTCTTGAAAAGGAAAGCCTAGCTGTAGTTAGATCCTACCATTACCAGACCTCCACACTGTAAAATAAATTGGCCCTCATTTTCATAAACAAATCTGACCTAAAAGCTTCTGGCTCTCCATAATGTTGAAGAGAAAGCAACCACATGGAATAATACAAATCAACTTCCGAAGCAAAGTTCACAAGCTTCTTGCTAAGCCCTTCCAGTCACTGGGCAACTGACTCAATTATTCCAATTGCTGTAACGAGCTAGGTTCCCACAAATGATTCTGGCTGAAAAGTGTCGGGTGGTATGAAATCTTTTTAGCACTCTCATTTAGCTTGAAGAGAAACTACTAACAATATTTTAGACAGCAATAAAAGTAACTGCCTTTCTGAGAACGTAATGTATTTATTTGAAATTTTCTTCCATTCCTTCAGTCTCTCCTTAGCAGTAGCACTAAGAAAGCTTGATTTGTCTCCCAGGACACAATGAACAGATTAAATGCCTATAAGAAAAAATTAATTTCTGGAAATCAAGCCAAACTGCTTCTCTCAGATATTTAAAGTCTTTCACAACAGGGAGATTGAAAGCCTTTTCTTTTGACACGTGGAGAGATGAACCAAATCTAACATAGAGCTCCCACACAGGGATTACAGCAAGGACCCTACCATCTGAACACCTCAGGAAATTACTTACTATCTCCTAACATTAACTCTACCGTATTTCATCAAGCGTGAAATTGTTTGAAAATCACTATCTGCCTAACGGTGCGATGCTATGTAATTAACTGAGTATGAGTCCTCCTGTTTGACATCTGCCAAGGATGAACGATACAAGCTGCGGAAATGTGCAGGTGCAAACAATTGTTATGGGCCTTTTAAGAACATGATGCTTTATTTACAGTTTTGAAGTAAAAAACTAACTGAAATTATAGTGAGAGAGTGAAAGTACTTACATTATAGAAAAAAAGGAAAAGCCCGAAGAAGAGGCTGTAGAGATCCGCAGTCAGAATGCCCAGGTTGACCGAGGTTGCGCTGGTAACTTTAATCACTACTGGCATGAAGCTATACAGCCCAAACATACACAGGGCAAAGACTGCAAACAGCAGTGCTGTAAAACAAGATAACAATTCACTCCTAAAGCACGGATAACAATTTTAAAGAACATAGGTGTTCTTCAGGTGCTTTAAAACTATGCATTTTTATCATTAAGGATAAGGTCTCCTAAAAGATATGGAAACATCAATTTAAGAATAACATGGCAAAATACTTCTTATTCAAGCCTACCTGTAATGCAAATATTACTGTATCTAAACAAGAAAGTTCTTGGTCTTTCCTAGTTAACATAAGAGCTGACTGAAGAAATTTAGAGACACATTTCTTAATGAAGTACAGTTCTGCTGAGATCAAAATATGACCCAAAATCCATTTTCCTGCTATTTCATTTAGAAAGGACAACACAAAAATATTCTTGTGATGTTCCAGCACCAAACACGTCTCTGATTAAACAGGTTTAATTTTCACTTTTTGCAATTTGTTTTGAAAAATTGTTTCATGACGTGTGAAAATGCAAAACCTGAGCTGAAAGGTTTTAATGTTCAATTCTGCAAACCTTATTTCTTTGCTGAGCTGCAAAGTTTGTAGAAAATAAATTTGTGACAACATGAATATTGTTTATTATCCAGAGAAAGAATATTAAATTCTCAGCATTCGAAGTCTAAATGATTATCATTTTCCAGTGTTCTATAAAAATGCACTTAACTTTGTATAACACATACCAATTTTCCAGTTCCACTGAATTTTCATTATCTCCTTATGTTCCACAATGGCTCTAGAGTTAGAGAAAAGATATAATATAGTAAAAAAGGAAAAAAAAAAAAAGCACAGCATATTCAACTAGAGAATTCAATTACCAGAATATAAGAAACATTTTGATTTATAAGTCCTTAATTTTTTGTTTGAAATTTTATTGGAAAACATTAACTCCAACATCTAACAAGCACGAAAAAAATGAAAAAACTTGAAAAAATGAAGTGCCTAGAAGTCAAGAGCACTGCTATTTAATTCTTACGCCTTCTTCACAGGCTTTTTCATCCTCCAGAGATTCAGCATTATTTGACAGACCATTTGAAGAAATTATTAACTGAGGAACATAAAATTCATTAGATAGACTTAAGCGCATGTGGTCTGTTACTCTAATGTGGTTATTTATAAGAGTATATACAGGGATTCATTTCAAACTACTGCTTAATGTGGAAGATTTCCTGCTGACGATTATCTCCTAAACTTTTCCACAGAGAAAATCCATTAAGAAATACATTGCTGTGAACAGTCCTCAGCATACTGACTGTTCTCATGAAGATCTACAAAATCAAAAATACAGCCACTTTATCGTATGAGTTCAATGGCAGGATTTCAGCTTTAGAATCGCTGTAGTAAAAGTAGCACAAGTGAAAAGAGTATAGAAGGGATGCTAACCAGGAATGAAAATAAAATTCAAATGGAAGGAATCCCATATAGGCTAAATGCAGATATAACAAAGAATTAATTTAACAACATCATTTCATGGTAGACAAGCAATCATCTGTAGAATATTCTTAATTAGTTTTAAAATAAATATTAGATCCTTACAGCTGTAGACCGCTGATAATAGTCCCAAACAAGCCCACCATTCCTAGAAACTCCACTCTGCTCAGATTTTTCACAATGTATTCCTCACTCACATTAGAAATGGCATACAAAGAAGCACCAAGAAGCACTAAGACATCTCCAATCACCACGTCACTACCTGTACAGAAATATTAATCCACAATAAGGGTAATGCTACAAACACTTTTTAACTTTCCTTAAAAAGACAAGCAAATTTATATCTAACATCTCCAGCTTCCTAGCGCCTTCCAGGGTAAGGGGAAAGGAAACTTCTCTTGTGAGTGCAGATGAGTGGCTGAGCATGGACTCTGCTCCTCACCCAGCATCATCTGGCATGAGCTAAACCCGGCACTGAAATCACATCCTGACCAAGCCACTGCTGTGTAGCCTAGTCCAATTCTACTTCTGCTGACCTGAGGCACTGCAGGGACATAAGAAAATTCCTGGTTAGAGATGTCCTCCGTCTTTCTGAACATTGCCCCTGCTTTTGCAGTGAGGCCTGATTCAAGTCTTACTAAAATCAGTCTATTGATTTCAGCAGGACCTGGACAGTTCTGATGTGGGCGCTGCAGAGGGGTGGTATCATGTGTCCTGCTGAGATGTATTTGTACTGTGCAAATGGGACTCCCGTGATACAATCACTCATCAAGTAAATGCCATTGTACATCAGCTAAACAGCAAGAGGATCACTGTTGTTTAAATCCTTGAATTGATTTTAAATTGCCTTCCCTGAGCCAGCTGGCAATCACTAAGAAAATATGTCTGAAATACGAGGCTAAGCAGTAGTAAGGGTACAGGTCAGCAAATGAAGCACAACTGTCCTAAAGTCTCAGGGAAAGAAGATTTTTTCCTCTTAGGCCTGAAATACTCATACCATATAGCATTAAAGCTAAATCTCAGTTTGCCAAAGTAACACCAAACAGGCTTATTTCTATGCTGCCTTATGAAGGCAATGACTTGAAATTTACTTTGCCTCACACACACTGGCACTGAAAACTCAAAATTCTTATTCAAAATAAGATTGCTACAATATGGATTGATGTAGGGATCTGTCATAGAGATGAGATCTGCTCTCATCCGTGCCTGGCTGGATTGTGGTACCCAGAGACCAGCCTTCCTCCCAGAGGTCCCAGGAATCCCAGCATCCTGCCCACATCTCCTCTTGCTCTCCCATTGTAAGCCCCCGATTTCCAGGCTGTGACCTGTGAGCCTCAGGGATACATGGACCATTTCTGTTGGGTCCGCCAAAGATAACTGGGAGAAGTCAGCCTGCTCTTAAGTACTTCACTTATGATTTGTTCTCTGTGCTCATAGAAAAGTGCAAATCAGAGAAGTCTGGCTGCCAGCAGGATAATACTGTGTAAGGGAGAAAATGTTTGCAGGGAGAGGCAGCATCTGTTATTGTACCACCTCACACAATTAGTATAAGTGAACAAGTTTTCACCAATGAGGTCTTTCATTAGGTCTGATGAACAGCAGCAAAACTTAAGCTTAACACAAGTGTTCCTCTTTTAAGGTGGAAGAAATAATCCAAATCTACAAGAAACCACATTTCACAGCTCCCCCATAAAATCTGCATCTCCTCAACCACTATCTTCCTGGACAAGAAATACAAACAGCAGCATGTCTTCTCCTGCCATGTCTTAAAATAAAACTATATCCACTCCCCCTGCTCTTGCTGCTCTTTCTCCTTTGGAAGTTAGCCCACCACAGGAACTCTCTCTCCGCTCCTCCCCCACCCTGCAATAAAAGGCTTCTTACCTTCACTGTCCTGCCTTCCTGCCAAAATGTCTGCACCCACCATTGTTCCTACACCCACCAAACAGACGGCAACAGCAAGAAAATGGATCAGCCGGTATCTTGCACGGAGAATGAACCACGACAAAGCCATCAGTACAGGAATCCCGAAGCAGTCCAGCAGCTGTGTGGACAGAGAAACGGTCTGAATTAGAAACCTGTCTCAAATCTGCATTGCACTATCCTGACAGCAAATGATTACACTTTCCATTGCTACCAGATGTTCATGAAAACCAATAAAAAATATCCCAATGGATTCATTTAAAAGAGGGGTCAGACCCACATTTTACCATGAAAAGTATTTTGCGAGTGAAGGAGGAGGGGTGTGGGGGGTCTACTCTCCCCTGGTAGAAAGGCACCAAGAGACATGCATCTTCTAATGATGGATCTAATCAATCTTTGCAGCTTTAGAAATGAATGCTAGGATGTTGCTCTGAAACCATGTTGCTCCCCATGACACCACTACAAGGAGGAGGTTCACTGACATCTCCTTTTCTCCCCAGCAGGTTTTTTCTAGCTTGTCTTTTCATTCCTTCTCAAATCTGTAATTAGAATTTAGGGCTCCATGTACACACAATAAAAATCTGGAAATACTGAAGAATACAAGTGATCTGATTTTACGTGCAAGTGACTAGGACAAGAATCTGACTGCAGTTTTGGTTTTGAATTTTTTCCCCCAAGTGGATCCTACTTCAAAAAAAAAAAGTACACGTGCTGGGAGCCATGTGCAAAATGAGTAGAAGGAAGATAGGAAGGGAAGAAGAGCTTTTCTAAAGTCAGTTTCCTAATCTTTTGGCTTCCTACAAAAGCACCTATAAGCCACCAATGCACTTTCATTACTCTGTTAGACCTGACACTCAACTAGCCAGAAGTAGGTCACCCACTCTAATTCACCCATGCCCCAGCAGCAGACACACGTGGCAGCTGGAGTTTCAAAGCATTTTGGATGTGTTTGCAGACACAATAGCTAAGTTTCGAGGATGTCTGCACTCCACGGTAAGTAGTGACACTGACTTCTCTTTCCTTTCTCTATTATGGCCTCTCTTTATGTTCTTAAAATCCTACAGATCTTTGCCTTGCTGTTAGACCCACCAATTTTCTACCTGTTCTCCATTATGACAGAAAATATTAAGAGTTAGCTGTGTATTTAATATAGAAAAATGCAGCGTAAGATGGGCATAATGTTCTAGAATACCAACAACATTGAACTTAGTGTAATTGATTTCATATTTAATTCAACAAAATAGACTGCTTCTGAATTTGTCTGGAGGAAAAAAACAAAAGGTGTATTTTCTGACCCGCTTCAGTAGAGTGCCATGGGGGAACTTAGAAGGGAACATCCTACAGCAGAACATACAGACTGCCTTCCAAAGACTTCTCACAAATTACTCTCAAATGCCAGCCCTTAAAATTTGGCCTCTTGAAGTCACTATGAAATTTTAGGTCCAGGTCAATAGGACTGGGGCAAAATCACTACAATCTACAGAAGAGTCCTTAGTCTTTAATGTTCATTGTCCATGTCTGCACCACTGCAGTCATCTTCTGTGCTGGCTTCTGCTAGTTCAGCCATCATCCCCAAGGGTTTTAACCAAACTTCAAAGATTTTCATGATACGTCTGCTTTTACTTGTTCAGAACTACACATATTAAAGTCTTACAAGGATAGCACTAAGGGGAGTTGTTACAGGTTAAATCCTAACAGTCCTCTAATGCTTCCACATCTATGTGTCTTTGCTCCTTGGATTGCCTTCAGCTTGTCTGGTTTGTAAAGCCTGTGAAGTGCAAAAGCACTTGCCCACCCTGTACTATGAGACATTACAACCACCCAAGCCCTAGTATGTGATATGGTGTATTGCAATACAACTGTGCCCTACTGAAAAATACCACTTTGCAAGCTTCTATTTAGTTGCAGGTCTTTTTCCTCTCTCTTACCTGTAGTCTAATCTCAAGAAAAGCCTTCTAACATTTCCTCCAAATTTGACTGTTTTGTCTAGTTTCAAACAATAGGAAATATTACAAACAATAGAAAGCAATTTTTTCAAACCCCTAGTAGTAGACTTCTCTTCCAATAAGTCAGATTTAACTTCTCCATTAACAGAGATGCTACAATGTAGCTTTCTAACCTCCAAGCAGTTTTTCAACCCAAACAGAAAGAAGAAAAACAGTTTGAAAAAAAAATAATCTTAATTGGGATGTAAGAGAGTACTACGTAATAAGCCAGAAGCTCTTTCAGTAATGTTAGATGGGGAATTGCTGCGTCCAGACCAATAACATACTGTAGAGCTACAGCATCCTGGTTAGGAGTTGCAGCCAGGACATACAGGCACCAAATGATGAAGAACACGTCCTGGTAATCTATTCCAGGGGACAATTACCCTCAATTACAAACAGCAGAAATCTGATTTCCAACTACTGGATCTTGCCTTTCTTTCATTTACTGGGTTACGGACAGTGGAAAATGCTCTCTTCTGTACAGGATCAAGATCAAAGAGGTGCAAAGCAGATACAACTTATTGTGATGTTGTATCAGTGGAACCATTTAAAAGAATAATATTCTTTTAACTCGGGTTTTATGACATTTACAACAGTACTGCAGCACTGACTACTATTGCCGGTAGAGCATCAGCAGACTCCTGTAACTCCCATCTTACTCAACTCTAGACTGTACTTTTACAACGGAAAAAAACAGATAACTTGTTGATTTGATTTACAAATGTTTTCACTCAAGCCAGGCTTTGGCCACACTGTTCATAGGAAGTTTAAAAGGTAGGGGGAGTAAATTATTAAAAGATGTTTTAATATATGGTTAATAAATTGTCACAGAGTGTTGGAGGTCACTGGTTTGCTTATAATTGCCAGCTCCAGACAGCTTTGTGAGCAAGAAAGCTCAACAGCTCATCCTGCTCGCTTCCCCATATAGCTCTCTTCGGGCAGCCTCCAGCTGAGCCCCAGAGGCTCATCCTGCATTTTCTCCTGTTGAGGTCAACACTCTTCCGTCAGCTGGTATTCTGTCAATTGCTGCCTTATAAAACGCCTCCACTTGAATTATCTACACAGCAAATGCTAATTGTGCCCAATAATATGTTAACAACATGAAACCACGGCTCTGCTGCATGTTTTTTCATTATGAAATATGTGGTCAAACAGCAGCACAGCCAAGGCCTGCCACAAGACAGAGGGACACCTGCAGCAGGGAGTCTCACTGGCGCTTTCAAAGCCACAGTTGAATAGTACGAGTTCAAAGTCTTTTTCTTTATTTAGAGAGAAATGGAGCTGCTATTCCCATGTAATCTCCTTAGAAATCTCCCAACTCCTTCCGTGCAACAGTAGGATTTGATAACTAAAGGAAAATCAGTTTTGCTTTTATGTGCATGTGAGACAATACACGGGATTTCCTTGCTGAGCTGAGAAAACTTCTTTGAAGACCAGGTTCATAGGGCTGAGCTGAAGCTCCAGTCAGCCAGCATCTGAACAGCGATCACCCTGTATTGGGAAGATGCCACATACTCCTGAGTTGCTTTTGTCCCTCCTGGGCATCCACTCACAGCCAGTATTGCAGACAGGCCACCAGGCTGGGTCCTCTGAGCCACAGGTTCTGATGCAGCAGCAGAACTGCTTGCTACTGACGGATAGAAAATGCCTTGCACCAGAGTAAAACACAGGTTTTCTTCTGTCCTGTACCTCATTTCTGACAGTGGTGAGAAACTGATGACTTCAGAAAATGTGCAAGAAACCTTAATGCAACAGGGAGTTTCAACAAATTTGTAATTACTGAACTGATACTTAAGCATCAGTCTGAAGGTGATGGGAACAGTTTCTTCCCACATGGGAAGAAGGTTCAGACAGAGTTGCCGAACTCAAGCATTTGCTATTTGGACAACTCTATCTATTATTTCTTAATTTCTATGAAAGAAATCATGGGAATAGCTTTACTACTTCCAAGAACTTGGATCAAAGTCTTGGTGTTTTCAGCTGTAAAGTATAGGATCAAACACTGTCTCGATTATCAGCTTAACTTGATCTTGAGACTAAAATGTGTCATTCCCGAAGCTTTGATTTCTTAGGTATTATTTGTAAGGAAATTAAAGGCTTAATGAGTCACAATGCATAAATATGAAGTGGCAATGTGACAATAACAATCCATCAGGAATGTGTTACCTAGTCTTTGACTAGTTCAAGGAAAACTTACTCAAATTGTCTAGAGAGAGCCCAGACCACAGGAGTTTATTGCTAATTCTTTTAAATATTAACCCTGGTTATTTTGACTTTGTAGAAACACTGACACCTCAACACTCCTCTCCAACTGACAGCCAATTCTGTACAGTACCTTATTTTTTTATTCAGGTAAGCGGTACCATGACCCCAGCCACAGATCCACCATCAGTAAGAGGACAGGCTGGCACAGCACTGGACACGCTCCCTCCTTGCTTCTGCATTGTCCCCTCACTTGTTCCAGCAGCAGCAGCTGTGGAGCCCCACAGGGAGCTGCCTTGGGGGCCTGACTCAGCTCACCGATAGTCCAGCAAAAGACAGGGTTTACTCTGACTTTGCTCAGTGCCCTGAGCCAGGTTGCTCAAGAGATTTGGCCATGCAAGCTCAGAAGCATGCAGTCGGAGGCAGGAGAAGGCACTAACTCTTCCAGCAGTTTACACCCATGCAGGGTGACAGAGAAACCCCAGCTCTAGCCCTCCTGCTTGAAGAGCAATTTCAGAACAGAAGACTTAACCCAGTGCAGCAATGAGCACCAAGCACTGTCATTGCAGAGGATGTTTACTGCCACTTTACTGCATGGCACGCTGACCTCCCTCCCATCTCTTCCAGAGAGGGGCCTGAAGTGTCACATCACAAAGCCATAGGCTTGACCCCTCGCTGCAACACCAGCTAACTATCAGTATGTCCTCACGTGTGGGATTACATCTCACAAAGCCTTTCACAGCTTGTAGGACTAGGCAAGAGACCTACATCACTCATCCACAAGAACCTGACCTGAGTGAGTGTTATCTGGTCCTAAATCTTTATTTTCTGTCAGGAGAAAAAAAAAAGGAGTGGCTGTCAGCAAACTCTCAGAAGTGCTTTCTGTCAAAATAATTGGAGTTCAACTCAAGAGCTGGCACTGGGTAATACCAGCCAATTTTCTCTGCTTCCTGGAAATGTTATTCGTGATGCAGGATGCTCTTCTCTGTACTGCAGAGAGAAAATAGATATTGGAAAGCTTTTTCAGGCTTAAATAGCTTCCATGTCTGTCCTACGAAGCTCATTTCAAAAATCAATCCAAAACTGTAATAAAAGCAACAGTTCAAAAAAAGAGAGATTGGTCCTTACCTGCACACTTGTGAGGGTCGTGTATTGATAGGCTTTTACAATCGTGTAATTGGCTTCAACATCAGCCAGTCCCAAAAAAATGTACTTCCACCACCGCTGTTTCAAAATTTGCCAAAGACTGTCACTGCCTGTTTAGAAGAAAACAGCAATCAATATGTTTTTCTCCAACCAAACATTGCACAGGAATCTTGCTTTTTAGAAGGATAAATAATACTGAGATGTTCAATTTTGGTTGCCCCTGCTTGAGAAAGATACAGTAACAGCCAAAAGCAGCCTGGGAGAAGACAATGCACATGGTGAAAAGCAGTGAAATTCTTTCACATGAGGAAAAAACCCACAAGATTAGAGTTGTTTAGAGATTAAATTAATAAGAATAGGAGGAATATTAAATAGCTTCTGTATAACAAAGGCGATTTTCCCTAATATATAACACAGTACTTGAAACCAGGGAGCGCATAATTTTAAACAGATACAAAATTAAATCAAATTAAATGCACATTTAATCTGTGAAATTCATTTCCACAAGTTATTACAAGGCAGGAATTTCAGCAGGAACTTGAAAAAACTAAGACAGGCATTTGGTTCTTTAGTTTCAAAATCTGAAAGGAAAATGTAGAAGAGGAAAAAAAAAAAGATGAACCAGAATTTCCCATCCCATATTTCACATACCAGTCCTAAATGCCAGCATTGTTGTATAAACTAAAAGCAGCAAAGAATAGTTGATAAAACTTTGAAACATTGGAGTATTCACTTGGTATTGTTCTGCTAGATACTGGCTTGTAACAGCAGTCCCACAGATAAACAAGGAGAGCATCTGGCCCAGAACTATCGTTTTCAAAATATGCCTGTGAATATAAAAGACAACACAGTAAGCTTAGAATTAAACATTCAAGTTTTTTTAAAAAGAATTGCTAGTTGTACAGGGAAAATGCCATTTTTTATATTGACACTCTATTCTTTTTTGACTCCCTCTCAATGTTAGAATCATGGAATTGTGTAGGTTGGAAGGGACCTTTAAGATTATCTAGTTCAGCCATCAGCCTAACTCTGCAAAAAAAACCCCACATCACTGAGCACTACGTCAACCCATCTTTCAAATAACTCCATGGATGATGCCTCAACCACTTCCCTGGGCAGCCCATTCCAATGCTTAATGTTGTTCTGATTTACTGGTGAGCTGGAGTTTGTCTACAGAGAAGATCTAGTCTAATCTCATGACAGCCATATAAAAGTGAGGTCAGTTCAAAGCACCAGTGATGGAGACTGCAATAATTTGGAAGAATCTTCAAGCAGCTCAAGAAAGGTTTTGACACACGCAGCCCAAGTTAAATCCTTCACACTCCACTGATTCCTGTTCTGACTTTGATCAACAGAAATCACCGATACAGAGATAAGACACAACTGCCCACAGGTTCTTCCAAGACTCAAGTCTGAAAATGAGCTGAGACCCTAAGCCAAGCAGTGCTAAGGAAATCCAAAAGCATTAACCACGGAATCATAGAACAGCCCAGGTCGAAAGGGCCCCAGGTTCAACCTTTCACAGGAAGAGGTGTCTAGAAGAGATTGCCTAGCACCCTGTCCAGTCACACCTTGAAAACCTCTAGTGTTGGGTACTCCGGGAGTACTTGGGGGAGGCTGTTCCAGTGATTGATTGTTCTCACTGTAAATATAATCTTCCTTGTAATAAGAAGGGTTATAATTAATACTTATTTTGGATTTTTTTTCTGCTATATTCTATCACACCCTGCTCTAATTGAGGACAGAATAAGAGCACATTTTGGCCAAAGATCATGTTTGTGTTTACTGCATCTTTTAAGTCCAACCCACAGCTAGGCAGGGGGACAGGACAACACAACACACACATCCTCATGCTCTTTTACTATCAGTTCATCACTTTGTATTAAGTGAACTATTCCAGGTGTTTCTAGACAAACACTTTTGCATAGATTACTGTGTATCTTCTGGCTTGCTGTTTTTCATGCCAGTGGAGCTATGCAGACTTGTACCACCCCAGTCTCCACCCAACACTCCATGTACACTGAGAAGGGCTCAGTGCTGCGCTCTCCACGCAGGGCTGCAAAGTTCACCTCTGATTTGTTTACTCTGAAGACTACTGATGAGAATTTAACTGTCCACAGGATCAATTCATTTGTTCCTCTCCAAGTAATCAAACATGGAAAGAAAACATCCCAATATGATTCTGCACCTACCCTGTGCGCACATCTCTTCTCGACGATTTCTAGCGGGGCACCCACTTTCCAGGCACACTAATCGTTTTCCCAAGGTGAGTGACTTTCACACAGTAAACACCAGCTCACCCAGCTATGCCGTGCAATCCCACTGCTGGGCAATGAGAAAGGTGTGTTGGGGGGTACTAAAGCCAAAGACAATCAAACGCTCAATCCCTCCTTCTGGAAAGGAGACATCTTCTCTGCATGGATTCTAATTCATCTGGATGAATCTTGTTTTCAATTCAGCCTGACACCAAAGCTCTTCTGACTTGAATAATCCTGCTGGACACATTTTTCTCTCCAAGTCCATTTTGATGAGACAGCAGATCTCTGTAAAGTCCAGCCACACTGCACTTCCAAGAGATTCAAACCCCACACTTTGCTACAGGTTGCCTTGTACGTCAGGCCACATCCCCAGTGTAAGTATTCATACATAATGTGACAATCTCGTAAGGTAACTTACAAGTTATAACTCCTTCTGGTGCTTGAAAGAATGAACATTCTTATTTCTAGTCCTTTCAATGTTGAAGCAACGGAAACCATGTTTCAGCTAGAAATTTATCATGGCTACTATGTAGCACAGTATTAACTGTGAACACTGCTATATAACACATATATGTATTTTATATCTATGTACGTGTTGGATTTTAAGAAAAAAACTATCTCATCTTTGAAGCTACCTCACTTCTGTTATATTGAATTTCTTTTTACTCTGGTCAAAGATCTGATTGCACGATTTGGTGAATCGGCAATGATTGTGATACATTCTGGTTAACTGTTCTGACTGATTAAATTTCTTTTTATATTCATCAAAACAACTAATTTAATCAGATACCATTAAGAAGAACGTAACATAGATTAGCTAAAGCTTCGGGGATGAGACTACCTCTTCTCTCAAGCAGGCACAGACAATGGTTCCAGCTCACCCTTTGCCAGTCCTGTGAACTTTGGCTCCCTTGGATAATGTAAGACAGCAAAAGACCCATTGAACTTCAAGGAAGAAATAATGCAGTGAACTACACATAAAAAAAAAGTGTGGTTACAGGCATCCCAAAAGCACATATATGCATTTTATTATTCAAATAAAGAGTTTCTTGCTCCAAACTTGCAGAATATCTTTCCTCTTTATCCTCAGCATAGGGGACACAAAGCAAGCCTTCAGTGATTCATCAGACTGAACACACCCCGTGTTTGGACTCAGTGGGACAAGTGTGTAGAGGTGGGACTGGGCAGAACCACTGCAATTTTCCTGGAGCAAAACTGAAGCCTGTGTAGACCACAAAATGGATTGTGCTTGTCAACATATTACCAGGAAAGGTTAAGTCTGCCTTGGCTGGCAGAGGTCCTGCTCTCCTGGATGTAAACTCCCCTCCACTCATCTCCTAGGTGGTGCCACAGAGATGGGCAGAAGCACAAGCAATACTACTCCACAAGCATCTGGACGGTTTAACACAGACTTCTGTAGGGTAAGATTTAGAGATTTTCTGCCTGGGATGTTACAGAATGATATGAGGTTGAAAGTGACCTCTGGAGATCATCTAGTCCAACCCCCTGCCAAAGCAGGTCCACCTAGAGGAGGTTGCACAGGAACACATCCAGGCGGGTTTTGAATGTCTCCAGAGCCTGTTCCAGGCCTCTACCACCCTCAAACATAAGAAGTTCCATGTAAGCATGAAGAGGAACTTATTTACTTTAAGTTTGTGTCCATTACCTCTTCTCTTGTCATTGTGCATCAACTGAAAAAAAAAAAAAAAAAAAAAAACTGGCCCCATCCTCTTGATATCCTCCCTCAACCTGCTGACCACACTTTTCTTGATGCACAATATGACGTGGAAGGAGTAGTTTTGCTTCTCCTGAGTTGCAGCACCCTCTCTATAGCAGCCTTGGGCTCTACGTGCACCAGCAAACTGGACAGCAACTGTCTCCTAGCAAGGGGGTGAAAGGAGGAAAATCTGCTGCCATTCAGATTTGCTAACAATTGATCACAGCTTCAACCACCAATTATTAAAAACAAAAAGGATCTGGTTGCCCTCTTGCAGCGGAATAACTCCAGTAAGCTTTACTCCTCAGCTTTACAAATAACTAAGTTTCTCCAGTTTAAAGTATCTAGGGAATTATCTCCTTTCGTTTTTGCATATTGGAAGAGGCACAAGTCCAGAATCTACAGAGCTGTTTGGTTAGTGGTTCCTGCACCAGAAGTCTTGGTTACATAGTTAATATATATCTGGGCAGTCCTACAGGATTTAGTTCCAGAGTACTGAAGGCAACTGACAAGACAAGCAGGCTTCCTTTGTCTCATTCCTTTCTTTATTTTCCTATATTTTAATTCAGGGTTGGCTTTTTTCCTTCTCTTTGCTGAAGAGATTCAAGATGTTAAGATCAACAGAGCCAAATAAAGACACTATTCACCAAAAGCAGAAGGTTGCCCTCAGAAATGTCCTCTTGTGACCCAAAACACTATGCTTCTGGCAACTTTCTCAGGTATGTGTAAAACAACAGCCTCTTGCCATGACAACTCCCAGCCCCGGGTGCAGCCTCAGCAGGACACACCAATGCTTTCCCCTCACACCACTTGCCAAAGTGTCAAAAGGAATTTCTTCAAATTGCAAAGGAGACACCATGTATCTGGCGTGATGCACTGGGCTCAAGGCAGAAAGACAGCACCTCGAAAAGCGTAAGATGACCCTCATTAAATGTGGGCTCCAGAGCCTTATTACTTCAGTGCCCACTACATTCCTCCCCCCCCCCCCCCCCC